>CAUYRH010052464.1:0-99595 GCA_963574655.1 Perodicticus potto | reverse complement strand
AAGTGAAAGTTCCTACTTTTATCATCATCATCGTTGTTGACAGCCACCACAGTTAAAGCACACAGTACTCACAATGTGGCAGGCACAGTTTAAAGCCATATAGAGGGTAAGGTCGGCAAGATGGTGGACTAGGATGTCCCACCTCCCTGCACAGGCACACATACCTGAGCACCCAGCAGTTGGAACTGTTGGGCATAACAGCTGCCGCCTTCTGTATCTTCTACTTCCAGACCTTCACATCCTCTTATGCATGATCTCATGCCTCATGCAGTCCTAAGGACCATGCACTCCGAGCTTTGAAAAGGAACCTCCTTGAAGACTTTCCCTAGCTCCATATTTTCTGCTTCGTTTTGATGTGTTGCAGTTACTGAATTGGTAGAACATAGATGTGAGTGAACTTTTAAAAAACGTGTAACGGGATATAGTTAGTAAGAAATAAGAACAACCCAGCAGCCGCTTAGATCCATGTGCCCTCCAGTAGTTCCCACGGTGCTTTCATGTACACACGTGCGCACTGCCCCCTGCACCCCAGCCATGCAGGTGGAACCATGGTAGGGACCTGTCACATATGACTAAGCACATCTCTTCCATCAGCGCTGTCTCTGAAACTGCTCTCACCAGAATCACCAGAGACCCCCAGCTACCTACCCTAGCCGTTCCTACCTTATGGCTCTGCAGCGTCTGCTGGAGCTGACCACTGTTTCCTTTGTTAAACTCATAAACTGACTCAACACATTGCTCTTAATGTCAGGCTCACATTTTTTTGGCATGTGAGGCCCTGTACTAGCAACCGAGGACGCACAGTAAACTGAGGGACAGCCCACTAACACCACAGTCTTCTGTTTCTGTTCTAATTTCTCTAGCCATACCTTTTCTGTGTCATTGCTGAATTGTCATCTTCTTTCCATTTCTTAATATGTCATCATCTCGCGTATTTTGTTCGTTTTTTTTTTTTTTTTTGCAGTTTTTGGCCGGGGCAGGGTTTGAACCCGCCACCTCCTCCAGTATATGAGGTTGGTGCCCTACTCCTTTGAGCCATAGGCGCCACCCTTGCATTTTGTTCCTCTCATCCAGTCTGTGCATTGGTCCCCAGGTGAGCTCATCAGACTTATGTTTAATGCCTCTTCTGTCCTCTATAGCCCGAGCTGTGACTCTCCAGATTGCACAGGGCCTCTATCATATGTCGCCACTGAAATGCCCCACAGAAATCTCAGCCCCAAAATGGTCAAAGTCTTTCCACTCAAGCCTTCTGATTGTCCCACACTCCCTGTGTTGGTTGAGAGGTCACCATTACCCACCAACCAGGCTAGAAAACCTTTAAATCCTCATTCCACTCCTGTGTCACCCTCATTCTATCCAGTCAGTTGTACCAATTAAATTTTTTTTTTTGGAGATAGTCTCACTCAGTTGCGTTGGGGTTGGGTGCTATGGCATTCCAGCCACCTCATACTCCTGGGCTCAAGTGATCCTCTTGCCTCAGCCTCCCTAAAAGCTGAGACTATAGGGACCTGCCACAACACCTGGCTATTTTTAGAAATGGGGTCTCACTCTTGCTTAGGCTCGTCTCAAACTTCTAAGCTCAAGCAATGTATCTGCCTCTGCCTCCCAGTGTGCTAGGATTACAGGCATGAGCCACTGCGCCTGACCCAATTAAATAATTTTTGGGTTTTTTTTTTTTTTTCTGTGACAGTTTTACTTTGTTACCCTCAGTAGAGTGCTGTGGCTTCATAGCTCACAGCAACCTCAAACTCTTGGGCTTAACCAATCCTCTTGCCTCAGCCTCCCCGAATAGCTGAGACTACAGGAACCCTCCACAATGCCTGGCTATTTTTAGAGATGGCTTCTTGCTCTAGCTCAGACTGGTCTTCAGCTCCTGAGCTCAGCAAATGTACTGCCTCAGCCTCCCAGAATACTAGAATTATAGGCATGAGCCACTAAGCCTGGATGAATAATTCTTGAAGCCCTTCTCAACTGTCCGGGGATTCTAATTCTGTTGATCTGACACTGCAGTGCCAAATAGGCCTATATTTGCGCCTCAGTTCAGGTGATGAGTTGGGTTCCCTAAAACCTGAGTGGGGTAATGCAGTGAAGTGGGTCTGAACCACATGTGCACGTGAGAAGCATTTACAGGGCTTTAAAAAATCCCAAGACTGAGGCCACACTCTTGCCTGAGTACCTCAGAATCTTCGGGGTTGTGACCTGGCATCAGGATTTCTCTAGCTTCCAGGGCAGGTCCACAGAGCAGCCAAAGGTACAACCGACACACTGCTACAGCTTGACATTCCAGTTGTCAGGTGGGGACTCTGCCAAGGAAGCTATAAAAGATAATTAGGCAACTTGAGCCCATCAGTGTCCAGAAGTGGCAGTGAGCCCTCAGGTTTGGTGCTCAGATCTCACGTGAGCCCCTGGCCCTCGGGCACCAGTGTGGATAAAGAGGTTAGCTCAGGTGCATTCTCTTTTTCTTCGAGTATCTGTTACTCACTTCTGCCTGACCCAGAAATGGGAGAGGCTGCCAGGCGAGCCTCCCAGCAGTCAGTGTGACTGGTGAAAACCGCCTTCAGCAAACTGCTTTGGGTTAGGATGAGGTAGTCTGGCCCTGGGGCTAACTCAGGGATTTGCAATGTCTATGTGGATTTTTTCTGAATCCCAAAGATTCACTCAGCTGCAACACACTGAGTGAATTGAAGGATTTAGTTAATTGAACAGGGTTCATTTTTGTCTTCTTAACAAGTTGGAATGATTTCATCCACAACAGTTGTCCTGCTGTGGGTACATCACAAATCTGTTTTCTTCTGCTTCTCTTTAAAAATGTCTCCTGAGTGATTTCATCAGCAGTGCTGTTGCTAAGCCTATATTTAGCAACTGAAAATCATGCTCAGAAATACTGTCATGCTTTTTAAATAAGACCTACCCATCCCTCCTCCACACATGCCCTGATCAGAAAATTGAGCCCTCCTTGGGGGATTAAAAAAAAAAAAAACAAAAAAATGCACTTCCGCTGCACCCCAGGCTCTTGGCAAGGAGGAGGAGACCTTTATCCTAGAGAATGTTCTTTCTTGTGTATTATTGCAAAACTAATTTTGTTCCTGCATACTGAAGCATCACTGGGTGAATTTCTTTCCCCTGTGGACAAACCAAGGCTGAGTACTGCTCTTTAAATGTCAGTAATTTGTTTTAGCTTTTGGGGAAAACCTTGTTTGTATACTCATTCTATTCTTCCCAGCATAATATGCTAGGTTGTCATAAAGTAGGGCAGATTGAGGATAGTGTCACTACTACTGCTGGGTAAATGGCAAATAATGAACTCTCTCCTGCCTTCCCATTTCCTTTTGACACCAGATGCTTTTCTAGAGCTTGAATGAATACTAGTCAAGCTAATTTTAAAAATCAGAGTAATCACTGACTCATTGGGCCATGTGGGGTGAGGGCAGGGTAGTTACCTACTGAGCACCCAGGCAGGTGCTGCAGACACGTGTGTGCCCCCAGGTGCAGAGAGGCCACCTGGCCAACATACGTGGGGCAGTAAAGTGGGGAGAATGTAGTTTCAAAAAAGATGAACAATGAGTTTGGTTTTTTTTTTTTTAAAAGACTTGGTGCTCAAAGCTTTTGTGTTTTTCTGTTTGTTTGTTTGTTTTTTATCGCCCTCAGTAGAGTGCCATGGCGTCACACACCTCACAGCAACCTCCAGCTCCTGGGCTTAGGCCATTCTCTTCCCTGAGCCTCCCGAGTAGCTGGGACTACAGGCGCCCCCCACAAAGCCTGGCAATTTTTTTGTTGCAGTTTGGCTAGGGCCAGAGGTGAACCTGCCACCCACGGTATATGGAGCTAGCGCCCTACCCACTGAGCCACCGGGGCCACCCTGTGCTCAAAGCTTTTTTTAAGTTTTTGATTAATGTAAGCACATAATAGTTGTGTACCTAACAGTGAGGTTTTTTTTTTTTTTTGTTTGTTTGTTTGTAGAGACAGTGTCTCACTTTATCACCCTCAGTAGAGTGCTGTGGCATCACAGTTCACAGCAGCCTCCAGCTCCTGGGCTTAGGCGATTCTATTGCCTCAGCCTCCCGAGTAGCTGGGACTACAGCTGTCCACCACAATGCCTGGCTATTTTTATTTTATTTTTTTGCAGTTTACCCGGGGCCAGGCTTGAACCCACCACCCTCAGCATATGGGGCCAGCGCCCTACTTGCTGAGCCACAGGCACCGCCCTAACAGCGAGTTTTTGATGCAGTGATTTTCTTAGCTGTGTGGAAGTGGAGCTTCAAACCCATTACCCTTGATATTTGCAGTAGTCTGTAATGGTCCTCTTGAGTAGGAGTATACTTGCATGCTGTCAAAAGTGTTGATACTTATGAGCTTAGTGGTACTTTCATCTGTACGGTTATCAGAGAATGCTTGGTGCCTACCCATCCTTGGGTCCCTTGCCCTATTTCCTTGCTCCAGGGCCCAAGGCTGGGACCCATCCCCTCAGCTCCTTCCATACTCTGCAAAACTCCAAGAGCCCTGTTGGTGAGGGTTGTGTTTCTGCCCCTGGAAGCCAGTCACTAGACGCTTAGCAGTTCTGGGAACCGAGTGCCTGAGATGGGACCAAGAGGGTGGATGGAACCAGGGAAAAGCCTGGGGTCATTGCCTGTCGAGGCATGTGGCATATCCTTAAGTCATTTATGTAGTTCGGTCCTAACCACACTGAATACTTAATATGCCTGACAAAAACCAACTTTGTTTCCTCTGAAAACCTCCACTTGGTTAGTTTCTGTCACATTGAACAGTGTTGCCGTGTTAACACAAGCCATTCCTCTACTAATTATGTGCTTTGTTTTGTTTTTCCCAGTAAGGATAAACTTTGATAATTTACTTATTTTGGTAACAAACTAGAGTTAAGACTAACTCTTATATAATGCTTGGCCTGACTTCCAAGAAAGCTAAAGTTTTATTGAAGTAAATGAAATAATTTAGTAAGTGCTTGAATAACTTGCTCTGATTTTATGTGGGAGGGAAGCTTAATCTGTTTTTTTACCCCATACTTCTGATGGTATTTTTGATGAATACCAAAAATCTAACCCAGTTCCATTTCTGAGCTTTCCTCTACATACTGTGTATTTCATATGATTTCTTATCCTCTTAAATGCCACTGAAACTGCAAAGTTGGAGTTTTTGTTCATTTATTAAATAGAATGAAAGAGTGGGAACCTGCAACTTTGGGGTGACATGTGGCCTTCTGTGTCCGTGAGTGTGGCCTTTTGATTAAATCCAAACTTTACAGAAGAAATCCTCTAACTAAAGAGACTGAAGTTTAGATTCAGTTAAGGGGCCAAACTTGGGGGATCTGGAAGGCCACATGTGACCTTGAGGCTGCAGGTACTTTATTTCTTAGACTAATACAGACCATTATCTCAGACAGCTGGGCCTATGGGGATTTCTCTACTATAGTTGAATCTGTAGAGACTACACTTCGGGGGTGTAGGGGCAATTTTCCAGGCTGGCATAGCACCTAGACAAGAATTACTAAAAGAAGCAAGTTTTTACATAGAGAAACAGCTCCATCAAGGGTCAGCTGTGACTTGAACTAAGAGCATTCAATTCCATCTTGCTTACCAGTTAAGAATTATGTATTAGATGGGACTTGGGACAATGAACTGAGTAATGGCATTAATTTATGTCTTATTTTAAAAGCTACACTTTTTTTGGAGACAGTCTTGCTCTTTTGACCCAGCTAGAGTACAGTGGTGTCACACTAGCTGCCTGCCACCTTGAACCCTTGGGCTCAAGTGATCCTACTGCTTTAGTCTTCTGAGTAGCTGGGACTACAGGCACAGGTCACATACTTGCTAATTTTTCTACTTTTTTGTATACAGGCCTTGCTCTTGCTTAGGCTGGTTTCAAATTCCTGACCTCAAGTGATCCTCCTGCCCCAGCCTCCCAGAGTACTGGTATTATAGGTGTGAACCACCATGCTGGGCCTAAAAAGCTATGGTGCTTAAATAAGCCCTTGCCCATCCCTCCACATAGCTGATTTAAAGTACTCACACTCTGAGCAGAGTGTAGAGCCTCCCTTCAGGGATTCCAAAATGCTTAGACCCTGATAAGTCAAGGCTGCTTATACAGAAGTCAGACCTTTCCACAAATTTATGCTACTCCAGTGTGGTTTCCATTCTTTTGTGCTGCCTGGCTTTTGAAAAAGGGATCATTTGAAGCTGAGTTCTAAGAGATAAAGAGCTGCGCAAGGAAGATAAGTATGTCCAGAGGACAGGTGCAAAAGAAATCAGGAGGGAGGTCAGGGCTGGAAATAAAAGAGATTTGAGATTCATTTACTTATGACAGTGGTTGGTGGAGTGGAGGCACTACAGAGCGAGCAGTGAGAGGGACAGACTCCAGGAAGTACACACTCCACAATCCAGGGAAAAAGAAGTTGAGGCAGGAGGATTGCTTGAGCACAGCGTTCAAGGCTACAATGAGCTATGACTATGCCACTGCACTCTACCCTAGGTGACAGACTGAGACCCATCTTCAAAAATTTATGGGGCTAGGCACAGTGGCTCACACTTGTAATCCTTCACACTCTGGAAGGCTGAGGCAGGCAGATTGCCTGAATTCAGGAGACAGAGACCAGCCCGAGCAAGAGACCCCATTTCTACTAAAAAATGAAAAACTGGCTCAGCGCCTGTGGCTCAACGGGCTAAGGCGCCAGCCACGTACACCTGAGCTGGCAGGTTTGAATCCAGCCCGGGCCCGCCAAACAACAACAGCTACAACCAAAAAACAATGGCTGGGCATTGTGGCAGGCGGCTGTAGTCCCAGCTACTTGGGAGGCAGAAGCAGGTGACTCGCTTGAGCCCAGGAATTGGAGGTTGCTGTGAGCTGTGATGCCACAACGCTCTACCCAGGGTGACAGCTTGAGACTCTGTCTCAAAAAAAAAAAAAAATGAAAAGCTGAGGTAAGAGGATCACTTAAGCCTAACAGTTTGAGATTGCTCTGAGCTGTGATGCTACGGCACAGCACTCTTCCCAGGGTGACAAAGTGAGACTCTGTCTCAATAGAAACAAAAACAAACAAACAAAAAAAAATGGGATCAAGACTGAGTATGTGAGCTAATGTTAACTTACATCTTTATAGAAATCCTCTAATCTCAAGGTATGAAATTTTAAAAGAAAAAGTAAGACAAAAATTAACATGTACACGTGGGACTTAAATAGACCAATAATGAAAAATTAACAATCTTGTAACCATTCTTTATTAGCTCCAGGTAAACAGATGATCTGGTTCAGGGACTGGCAAACTTTTCCCAGAAAAGGCCAGAAAAGTTTAGGTGATATGGTCTCCACTTCAGCTATTCAACTTTGCTGTTACAGTGTGAAAACAGCCATAGATAATACATAAACGAGCATTGGGCTGGATTTGGCCTGCAGGCAGATTGCTGACCGTTGATCTAAATCATGAAATCATGATCAGTTATGACTGTGGTGCTAATCAAAACTGAACGGTACCACATACCCTCAGTTAAATTCAGACCGCTTCTTTATCACCTATTTGCCAAAAATTAGAGCCCAAGAAGCATTATCCTAAGTTGTGGGTTGTTCACAGTTCACCTGCTAAGTGGTCCTTCATGTGCCAAAGGGCCCCACCCTCAGAACTCCTGAGCAGGCCTTTCTTTCCAAGGCACAGGCTGCCCCTTGTGAGCTCAGGGAATAGGCACAAGCTGCTTGCAGCTTTTCCGAAGTCTCTTTATTAGAAAAGTAGAGGAGAGGGAAACTGAGCACATACTTAAAGGCCAGAGAGACTCTGGTTATGTGACAAGTAAATGCACATATACAGACTATTCCAAGTATATGACTTGGGCCACTAAATACAATATATACTGAGAAAATAGTTTTGCACACTAATCGTAGTAACTAAAGTTAATACTGCCAATAAATGTTTTAAGGCTGTTGGTTATTTGGCTTCTGGAACTGAGCAAAGCAATTTCAGAATAAGCTTATTTCTAAAATATATTGGTGCTTCCTAAGCTGTTTTCTGTAGTATCTTCACATTGTTTTCATTTTGGTTTTCAGGGGAGCCCTGGAAGCCTATGTCCAGTCTGTGAGAAGTAGAGAAGGCAAAGAATTTGCACCAGTTTATCCCGTAATGGTTCAGCTGCTTCAAAAAGCTATGTCTGCTCTTCAGTAACAATATGAAATGCTAATCTCCACTTTATGCTAACACATTAATAACTGGCAGTTAAGTAACACAATCTAAAATTTAGACAGCAACTATCCACTATTTTAATGGAACGGATTTTTCTGTATTTCCTACTGATGTCCATTTTCCTCTGTACACTTCCACTTTAAGTAACGTAAAATGTCAAAATAGATTCACCATCACAGCCTGATTCTTGAAAATTCGTGGACCTGATTATTCCAGAAAGATTGTAACTTTTTTCCTCTCTTTGCCTTCTGTACAAGGCCAAAATTTCTTTATCATCACCAGAGTCCCACTACGGGTACATCCATGCCAAGTCCTCACAGCTTTTAAAGGGATACTGGTTCCCCCAAGCTGCCCTCTTCCCTACTATGCAGCTTAGCGGTTCAATGTGGTTGCACGCTCAGAACACCAAGGGAGTGTTTAAAAATCCTGATGCCTGACTTGTACGCCATACTAATTAACATGTCTGAGAGAGGGAGCCGGGCATCAATAGTTTCTTAAAAACATATTCCCATAGTGATTCCAATATGCAACAAAGTTTGGGAACCAGTAGCATATCCCAAAGCTGAAATGTAGAGTTAAATGTCCTTAGTTAAGTATGTTACCCTGAATCTTTAAATAAAGCAAGGCTTTCTTTACACTTTGTCATTTGATTAAAAGCAGACCTGGGGATGGTTTAACCTTTTAACAAGTTACCAGGTAAGAAATAAAAATGTTTTATTCTACAAAGATTCTCTTATAAATAAATGGTCTACATCCTTGTTTGTTTTATTGCCCTTGCCCCACTATTAACGTTTTTGTTTCGAATTTTTTTTAATCCCAACAGCAGCCACCTCATTATACAAACAAAAGTTTAACTGTGAGAATGCATAAGGCAATCCTCCTACCTCCTGAACCTGTTATTTTGACATAAAATTCAGTCAAGAAGTCAGAGGTAAACAACTTTTTTTTCTATTTTATTTGAAATAATATACAAGAATATAGTGTGCAAAATTTAGGGGCAACATTATGAGGAAGTGTAATGAACTGAAATCAATTTTACAGCTGTGATTCCTAACCAGAAACACCACTTGGTAAGTAACATGAAAAGCCATGATTGTAGCTCCGAGCAAAAGCAGCTGTATTGCCAACATATTTGCTCTCATTTTAGACAGTCGGATGAAAAGTAAAGTGCGAGTGTTGCACTGCAGTAAGTGCAAAGTCTGCCCCCACCATAAAGATATGATGACAAAATATATTTAAGATACGTGGCTGAGGAGATATAGAACACAAAGTTAAAAAATACAATGGTGTTGACTGTTAATAGCACCATTACAGTGACTACATCCCAATGCTATTAACTAACTTTATGTTGGCCTGGGCTAGGTCTCCATTGGAAATAATAGGTGGCTGCTGCCACCTGGTGCATAAACTCAGCATGACATGGGAACTGCAGCAGGTGGCTCTTACACTGGGACACCAGCCACCTGCCACATGTTCTGGTAGCCCCTTGGCACCGGCCACACTAGGAGTGCCTGTGTTTGGCACAGATGCTGAGCCATGTGGTGGCTGCTCAAGGAAAGGCCAACTCCCAGCTCTGCTTCATTCCATCATGTGTACAATACAGATTAATAAGCAGTAAGGAGCCAATATATAAACAGCAGTTACATATTTTTAAATTCCCCTTTCGTACAATTTAAAATAAAACATGTATACACATCTCGTCTCTTTCTACTGTACTTTTAGCACCACAGGATATCAATTTTCAAGCCTATATTACCTGATAGACATATATGAAGTTTTGAAGAAAAGTAAGGCAATTTGGTTTACAATATTGATAGTTTTAGCTTAATGCTCTAATGGAGAAAGCAAATCCTCACTCATATTATTAAATCATTTCAAGACTCAATGCTATCAGTATCTTATGGTCACACGAATTCAGGACAAATGGTGAGACCTTGATCTTCTTAAGTCTTTCCATCAAGAGTCAATGTTTATGCAAATATAGACTTAAGAACATATGCATCCTGGTTTAATGTTGTTGTGAGCCCTGTGGAAATAAAATTAAACTCAGTGAATGTTTACAAATCAATACATAGGTAAATTCTATATGTGAAAGCTAAAATGTGTAAGATGACGTTTATAACTTTACTAGAAAAGCTGATTTCAAAGTTTGCTGGTATCCGTTGGTTCAAGCATCCAGAAAACTTATGAAAATCAGACATGGACTAGGATGAATAGAAAAGAAAGGTGATACAGGCAAAGTCCTCCACATGAAATTCTAAATTACCAAAGAACTTCCAAAATCCAGTTCAGCCACCCTCTAAATCTGACTACTACTTTAAAACAAATTCTTGCAAATTTTAAAACAATTATCACCTGCACGTTACTAAAAAACACAGGCACACATACATTAACATCCTTGGCCAGCCCTCTTACTATATAAAACTAATAGTATCTTCACTTCTATTTTACCAAGTGAGATTTTCTTGTATTTAATGTACAAACACTGAACTTAAACGATGCTAGTGTAGTAGTGGAAAAGTTCTAAGAACTCTAAGTCTGTCCAAAGTAGATTTTTGGTACAAACTTGTTTACCACCCTTCCTGGGCCTACTTCTTCTCCTCGAGGTTCCTAATGTAGAAGTTCTGTGCCCGTGGCAGAAGTCCCCATGACGGTTAGTGAATGTACTCCCACACTTCCATCCTCATAAAAGGAAACAAAGGCCACTGAGACCCCTCACCAAAAATTAAGAGAATTTTCCCACTCTGATATTAATGGGTTAAAAATGTCCATCTTTCACCTACTAGAAATAATACAT
Source organism: Perodicticus potto (assembly GCA_963574655.1). Classification (NCBI taxonomy): domain Eukaryota; kingdom Metazoa; phylum Chordata; class Mammalia; order Primates; family Lorisidae; genus Perodicticus; species Perodicticus potto. Next base: position 88,619 of record CAUYRH010052464.1, on the reverse strand, counting down.
TCCAAATTTAGTTTTTCACCATAACATTCTTTACTTAAAGTTTGCCTGAGATTTCTACTTCCCATGCAAACAGAGTATGGCATCTGATAAGAATAGCAATCTTTCTTATATGATGATGGAAAAACACTATTAGGCTCTGAAGTATGAAAATGCTATAAAAGAAAATCATTACAACCTTTTAAAGGTCGTAACAATTGTTCCAACATGCCAGTACACCTACGGAGATAATTTTAAACAGCTACTTATTGAAACGTACTGAATTGGTTCTTTTCCTTTTCCAACAGTCAGGATTTAAACGTTTCTGTTCTTCAGCCAAAGCCTTCGCTTCTAATGTGTACATCCTTCTCTCCTCATTCTTCATTTTCTTCCACCTGTCACCCAGGATGACACTTATGGCTCTGTAAAATAAATATTTACAAAATGCTGAAGGATGAATTTTACATAAAACTCAACTGCAGTAGCTACTTCGGAAAAAAAGAATGTAAAGTTAAAACAAACAAAAAAAAATCTTGTCCAACATTGAGAATGGAAAAGATCAAGGCCAAAATAGTCTTTTCCAATAAAATCCCAAGTCATATTATCCATTTATCATAATCTTGACAGTTAAAGGCCCCTAGAATAGCTTCAATATTTCCAATTATCAAAGGTAATAAATGGCTAGAAATCAGATAACTGTACAAATCTTAAATTTAAAGAATTTTTAAGATTTCAAAGAAAAGGTCTGTTTACCATTAGATCTATCCTCAGTTTTTAAAAGATGTTTAAGGTATAAAGTCAGACTATTCAATATCATCAGCATAAAGTATTCAATTTGTATTAAAAGTTACCTTAGGTATAATTTATTCTTACATTCTATGTCCATAGCCTATCAAAATATTATAGTTATGATAAAGGTCTTTTTTCATTCATGTAACCATTGGGAAATGAAGAATTAACTACGTATGCTTCACTGCTTATCTCTTACGATGAAACCAATGAAACCTTAGGAACTACTCAGACTTGAGAAAACTGGATAAACTCCAAACAGTTAGAAGTCAAACTGATAGGATACACAGCATGATAGAAATTTGAAGCTATTTTCCTATTTTTATTTTTCATTCTGCTACCAAACTTACTGAAATAGTCCCAGGCATGCAGATATAAGCCACATTCTTCCTAAGAGCCGTTAACCATTAATTCTGTGACACTCATACAAGATGGAAGGTCCTGGAATGATTCCATAAAGTATATAAAAGTGAAGATAGGCATCTGTGCTTCAGAAGAACAGTAACCACAGACGATCTACTACTTAAAATGAAATTATGTTTGTAGTATGTTTATCTATCTTTTTATCCAATAAATTGAGGTAGGTAAATATTATGGTACACTTTCCTTTAGTAAAATCCAATATTTATAGTCTTTGGTCTTATTTGGTCAATATTTATAGTCTTAAAGGTACCATATAATGGTTGGCATGTTTACTATTACTTAACAAATCAATTAAGGAATACTCACACACACACATCCCCATTTGAGTCTTTCAAAGAAAGAAAAGTGTGAAATGTTTCAAGGAGGTAGTTATGTGACACCTGGGAAATTCCTTCTTTTAAGTTAAAAGACAACAGGTAACGAAATGTGCATGATACAGACTATAATCTGTTTTCTCTTCTGTAACAATAAAAGATACTTCACCTAAACATTATTTTTACAGTGAGTTCTACATCCAGATGGATATTCATATCAACTTCAAATGGGCTCTATGTCTCTGACCTATCTTGATATTAGGTGATTACTAACATATCACACAGGAGCAATGCTAACATGTAAAGGAAAAATTAAGACTTACAAGCAATAGGGGGTATAACCTAACACAGAGATCCTTATAGAACAGAAAATAAAACACCTAAGCTAAAATGAGACTTTTCACTCTCATTATGATCAGGATAATCCACTTACCCAGAAATGTAAATAAATCCAAAATGCATCTTGGCTGACAATGTTAATAGTTAGGGAAAAGACTTATTACCATAGGAGGACATGAATTATATTTCTAGATGCCAAAGGACATGTCTAATAGTCACTGTACCAGAGGGGCACAGAAAAAGAAATGCAGCGTAGCACCTGTCACTAAATCTCCATGTTCTCAGGGAAAAAAATGTGAGCTGGGGGAAAGTGCAAATTAGTCTTAAAATGCCTTTAAATCCTGAAAGTATATTTTCTATGAGGATATCACAGAGAAGTGAACTTCCAAAATGAATTTTTAAAAAATTAAAACCATTCTTGTTACTGATGAAGAAACGGGAGATTAGAACGTAGGTTAATTGCCCAAAGTCATACAAATGACAGATCTAAGAGTTAGTTAAAACTTTCAGTGTTTTTGAGAAATAATCTAGGACAAAGCTAATATTTTCAATGGAAATATACATATGTACCGAGTTTCAGATGCATTTGGGATAAGCTTCTGTTTTTAAAATGTAAATAGTTAGAATTAAACACGTAAGACGTTCAAACTTGAATTCACAACTGAATTATTTTATGTAGCTACTTATTTGATTTTTTTCCTTATGATAACAAGAGTAAAGGAAATGGTAGTTTTGATCCTCAAGGAAAGAAGAAGAAGAATACAGCTTTCATATATTTAACGTATGGAGAATTTGACTCCTTTGATGGGGACTTGGTAGGAGATGACCCTGGGACTCACAGGAAACAGACTAGGATTTTTATTCCCGGGGTCTACTGAAGACAGCTCCAAGTTCAACTTACTACAAATTGCCAATGCCTTCACATTCTGTAAGACTCAGTTATCTGTCTAGGTCTAGATATTATTAATTAGTTACACATGGCCCTAAAAATTCCACTTCAACTTTTTACTTTATCAACCTAAGAAAATACAATTCAATTAAACTACTGAAGAATAAGTTAACTATCCCAGGTACTGTGAATGGCATTGAAGTATATAGTTATTATAGTCAGATTTGTCACGATTTTTACCTGTTATCTTTCCCTGGATACATCTGAGTATATTCAACTCTGTATTTTTTGGCAAAAAGCATGAAGGCATTCATTGGTCTTTTGCACTTATTAGGAGAAGTGGCAGTCACAGTCCCTGAGCTGTGGTTTTTGACAGCTTTAGCATATAATGAATTCGAAGAGAGCTGTGCTGATCCAGGTGAGCCACAGTTTTTACTGAATCCAGATCTTGCAAAATCTTGAACACCAGGTCCTCCACAAGACAAAGACGCACGACGTTGACGAGCCATACTACTTAACACATAAACTGCAGAAGAATCCATAGGTGTGAAGTCATAGCTGTGAAATTTTTTTAAAAATTTATTAACAAGGTTTTAATTCAATGTATCTAATTTCTACAAACAAGGTTTTTTAAAAAAAATCTCACCATGTGATTAGAACTTTAGTGCATTTTCCCCTACGTTACCAACACAGATACATGTACTATGCATGTACTAACTAAAATTATTAATTTTAAAAAACCTCTACAGATAATAGAAAAGTTAAGAAAAAACCTTCACAGCCCTCCTTGAAGGCATATTATAATTGACGTGCTTTTTTCATAATAAGCAACTCTTCCAAATCTCACACAACCCATTTACTGTTCAGATTCACTTCTTGGCAAATTTGCTAACATTGAGTTCTTGGCTATAGAAACCTACAGCTTTCAAATTAAAATGGAGTGGCAGGCAACATACCAGGCCTCGGAACTAAATACAACAGAAGACAAAAGGTTGGATAAGAGAAGTCAAAAGCTGGTTAATGAGGCTAAAGGAATTTAATATGGCTCATAATCTGGATCACCAGTTTATGGAAAAAGCCATGGCTCCCAAAAGGCCAATTATGCTGGGTGCAGCGGCTCATGCCTATAATCGTAGCACTCTGGGAGGCCGAGTTAGATGGATTGCCTGAGCTCACAGGATAGAGACCAGCCTAAGCAAGAATGAGACCCCATCTCTACTTAAAATAGAAAAACTAGCCCAGCCTTGTGCTGGACACCTGTTGTCACAGCTACTTGGGAGGCTGAGGAAGGAGGATCATTTGAACCCAAGAGTTTAAGGTTGCTGTAAGCTATGACATCACAGCATTCTACTGAGGGCCACAAAGTAAGACTCTTGTCTCGAGCAGCACCTATCGCTCAGTGGGTAGGGTGGCAGCCCCATATACTGAGGGTGGTGGGTTTGAACCTGGCCCTGGCCAGCTAAAACAGCAGTGGCAACTGCAACAAAAATAGCCAGGCGTTGTGGCAGGCACCTGTAGTCCCTGCAACTCAGGAGGCTGAAACAAGAGAATCACCCTAGCCCAAGAGTTGGAAATTGCTGTGAGCTATGATGCCACAGAACTCTACCAAGGGCAACAAAGAAAGACTCTGTCTCTTAAAAAAAGAGAGAGAAAAAAAAAGCGGCCAACTACATACTGTAATATTGCTTAGTAAGTTCACAGTAAAAGCCTACCTGTTATCAGGCTACATTTTGCTCTGTATATCCAGTTTCTTTAGGCATGGAAATAAGCTATCCATATTAACCTTTTATCTCAAGGCTATTTGGAGGGTGTCATTAGCCCCCTCTTTTAGGAAAAGTAAAGTATTATTCACCCAAGTCCACACTGTTAGAATCCAAACCCAGATATGTCTACCTTCAAAGCACCAGGTTTCCTCAACAATAGCATGGTACCTCATATTGCTACTGGCTCAACTCAAAGTGAATAAATAATCATTATATTAATTAAAAATACTTGCTGAAAATCGGAGCTAATGTAGATCACAGGCTAAAGATAACCTAAGCCTAAGATAGTGAAAAGAATTTTCTTTTGTTTCAACTATTAACTCTTTCTGCCTATAGTAATTTTTATATTCTTGGCAAAAAACCTTTTATTCAAAACTCAACTCCTACTTCTCTCCCTAAAAAGAAATTCTGGTAACATATCAAATTAAATTAATACTAGCTATAGAAACAGCATTTGCCCAAAGGTAAAGTGTATGAGATTATAAAACAATTTTTTTCGGGTGGCGCCTCTGGCTCAGTGAGTAGGGCGCCAGCCCCATATACCGAGGGTGGCAGGTTCAGGCCCGGCCCGGCCAAACTGCAACAAAAACATAGCTGGGCGTTGTGGTGGGTGCCTGTTGTCCCAGCTGCTTGGGAGGCTGAGGCAAGAGACTCACCTAAGCTCAGGAGTTGGAGATTGCTGTGAGCTGCGATGCCACGGCACTCTACCGAGGGGGATAAAGTGAGAATCTTTTCACAAAAAAAAAAAAAAAAAAAAAAAATTTTTTTTTCTGAGACACAGTCCCACCCATTTGGTCACCTTGGGTAGAGTGCTGTCATAGCTCACAGCAACCTCAAACTCTTGGGCTCAAGCCATCCTCTTTCCTCAGCCTCCCAAGTAGCTGGGACTACAGGTGCCTGCCACAATGCCCAACTAGTTTTTTAAAAGACAGGGGTCTCGCTCTTCTTGTTCAGGCTGGTCTCCAACTCATGAACTCAAGCGATCCACCCACCTCAGCCTCCTAGAGTGCTGGGATTACAGATGTGAGCCACCACACCTGTTATGAAATATTCTAAAGACAAGATTTTTTTAAAAAAAAGCTAAATGAGGTAGGTGCATGCCATTTACTCTATACAGTAAAAATGACTTTTTACCAATTACCAACCATGCAAGTCTTTTTTTCTTAAAGGTATTACAAGAAATAATGTACTTAAAAACTATTACTCCAAAATTATCTCATGAATACTTAGAAATTAGTATGTCACAGAAACAAGGTTTGCTCTCCAGCTTTGCAACTTTCATAAAAATACTGAAGCCCCTCTCTAGAAAAGTAGCAAACTTTTTTTAATTGACGGGCCTTTACTCTTCAGATTCACTTCTTGGCAAATTTGCTAATCTGAGTTCTTGGCTATAGGAACCTACAGCTTTCACTATAAATGAATCTAACACAAAATTATTACTCTGTTCTGAAAGAAAATATTTAGTTATAATTTCAAAATACCGAAAGATATAAGCTAATTCAAATTTGACAACTTCACCATCTAGTGGCACATGTACAACTATCATCTCTTTCCATTATGTATAGAACTTAAATCGGCTTGAAATATTCAATAACAAAATTCAGGCTCTTGACATGACTGCAGAATGAAAATATCACATAGGACATCTTTAAAAACAGCTTAACATTTTGCTATACCACTAAGGTAAGCTTTCATTCTCTTCATTAAACTACCTGTGGTTCCTCGAATGTGCCTTGTTTCACACCCCTCCTTTTTGTACATGCCTTCCCTCAAGCTTAGAATAGTCTTTTCCACTTACCTAATCATTACTCTTAAAGGCAAACTCCACAATAATGTAGTGGCCTATTAACCATGTCACATGTATTATCTCATTTAATCCTTTCTCTAACACCCCCATTTTAGAGACTTCTGGGAGAGAAAAAAAGCCATAGAAAGGTTACTTAACTTATCCAAGCTTCCACAGCAAATCTATTAAGGAGCAAAGATTTTAATCCAGGCAGTCCAGATCCAGAACAATGATGCTCCTTTTAGGCTACCCTGCCTCTCAATCAGCATTTACCACACTGTATCCATTTACTAATCCATTTCCTTCTCCAGACTGGAAGCAAAGAGGCACAGCCTTCTTAAGTCATTTTAAAATTAATTCTAGAGACCATAATGTAAAATTTTAGTTGGGTTCAAATTCCAGTTGTCACTTACTAGCAATATGACCTTGGGCAAGTTAAGTAGATTGAGTGAGTGAATGACTAAGAGACAGGGTCTTACTATTGTCTGAGCTAGAGTGCAGTAGCATCTTCACAGCCCACTGCAACCTGAAACTCCTGGGCCCCAGAGGATCCTGCTGACTCAGTCTCTCCAATAGCTGGCACCACACCTATCTAATTTTTTCTATTTTTCTGTAGAGACAGAGTTTGGGCAAGTTAAATAAACATCCAGGCTTGTATTAAATTATCTGTAAAATAGAATACATGCTATACAGGGCTACTGAAAGGAAAATAAACGTAAAACAGGGCAGAGGCTGGCACACAGTTGTACTCAATAGTAAGGACATCATTGTAGAAGTGGCTTAGATTAGGGAGTAAGAGTGGTAAATTTAGAATCTTTCTAAGGCATAGGCTTGAATCCTAATTCTGACAGTAACTGCCTTTGCTTTGGGCATGTTCCTTAACCTTCCTAATTTCTCTTTTCCTCTCTCTGTAGAATGAGAATGTAATCTGCCAATAGTGCTTGAAGATTAAACAAATCAACATGTATATAGTAACTGGCACATAGTAAGCACTCAGTATAAGTTTGTTAAGTTATATTACTTAAATAGAAATGTTAACTTCAAGAAGTCAAACCTGCCTAATGCTTAGAAGGCTGGTCTCAATTGACAAAGCCTCAGAATGGGCTTCTTTAAATCACATTCTCACTTGGAAGCTTCCTTTCTATGACAGACCTTTCAAGTGTGTTTAAGAGCACATCAACTTACTGTTAACTAATTCTAGTTCTTATCAAGTTACAAACCAACTCATGGAAACCATGCACCAATAACTTGCCCCACTTCCCCAATATACCTATGAACGTACTCTGGGGTTCTCTCTTGGACTGTTTCCTCTCCCTTTCTTCTTTTTTTGAGACAGAATCTCGCTCTGTTGCCATCGGTAGCATGCCGTGGCATCACAGCTCACAGCAACCTCAAATTTTTCGGCTTAAGCGATTCTCTTGCCTCAGCCTCCAAGTAGCTGGGACTACAGGTGCCTGCCACAACCCCTGGCTATTTTTTGTTACAGTTGTCATTGTTGTTTAGCCCAGGCCAAGTTCAAACCCACCAGCCTTGGTGTATGTGGCTGGCACCATAAACACTATGCTCCAGGTGCCGAGCTCTCCCCTTTTTTCCCTTTTTTTTTTTTTTTGAGACAGAGTTCTACTATGTCACCCTTGGTAGAGTGCTGTGGCTCACAGCTCACAAACTCAAGGGCTTAAGTGATTCTCTTGCCTCAGCCTCCAACTAGCTGGGACTACAGGTGCCTGCCACAACACCTGGCTATTTTTTGTTGCAGTTGTCATTGCTTCAGCTGGCCTGGGCCAGGTTCAAACCCACCAACTTCAGTGTACGTGGCTGGCGCCATAACCACTGTGCTACGGACACCGAGCCCCTTTCTTTCCCTCTTGCTCTTCCTATGCCAGTTGTCACCTCCCTTAACCCCCAACGTCATAATCCAATCCTAAAAGAAAACTTAGTTAACTTCATGCTTCTTAACTTTTTCATGGTTTCTCCTGGATGAAATTGCCCATTTCCACTCCTTTGCAGGAGGAGAAAGGTGAACATTGCTGTTACACTAACATCACTCCACAGTAAAATGAGACCAATGATTAAATTAAAAAGCAAAGTTTTGCACTTAACATATAACTCATCTCCTGAACGGCTTCTCATTTCCTTATTTTTGATGATTTTATTGTATAAATAATAATTACTCAACATACAAATACTATAGTGGCACTAATTATGTTAATGTTTATTACAGTAACATGTAATGTATGTTTCACTGTGCAGAAAAGACTTAACATAGCAGCCCTACCTGCTATCCCTAGTATCTACTTACAAGGTTGGCCCTTGACTGCCATCCAGAACTAGGATTTCAGGAAGGTTCCCATCATTTCCACAACTAGTAAGGGTGGCTTAGTATGCCTAAGCTGTGTGCACAAACAACACAGTTTACTCTGAACAGTTGCTTTCCTTTGGAAGTCTAGAATTGTGGTAATATGTCAAATAGGAAACCCTAGGTGCAAAGCATCTAACAAGATTTCCCTGATAGAAAACATTTCATACATATTGTCACAACTCACTGATGGGGGAATTAAGCGTGTCTTGTGTGACTCCACTGGGAGAGGATCCTGGAAGCTTGGCTTCACCCCATCTTTCCTCTTTTCTGATTTTGCTTTTTTAACATAATAATTCATAGCCATTAGCACAACTATATGCTGAGCCTTGTGACTCTCCCAGCAAATCATCAAACTTGGGGGGTGGTTTTAAGGGATTCCTGACATGATTATATAATACATGTCACATGTAACATATAAAGCTTAGGTAATATCCTTGTATTTACAGTTTTATTAGATGTGTTTCTTTTTTTCTTTTTTTTTTTTTTGAGACAGAGTCTCATTTTATCACCCTTGGTAGAGTGCCATAGCGTCACAGCTCACAGCAACCTCCAGCTCTTGGGCTTAGGCTATTCTCCCGCCTCAGCCTCCTGAGTAACTGGCATTACAGGTACCCACCACAACGCCCGGCTATTTTTTGCTGCAGTTTGGCTGGGGCTGGGTTCAAACCTGCCACCCTCAGTATATGGGGCCAGTGCCCTAATCTCTGAGCCACAGGCGCCACCATATTAGATGTGTTTCTTTTTTTTTTTTTTGAGACAGAGCCTCAAGCTGTCACCCTGGTTAGAGTGCTGTGGCATCACAGCTCCCAGCAACCTCCAATTCCTGGGCTCAAGCGAGTCTCCTGCCTCTGCCTCCCAAGTAGGTGGGACTACAGGCGCCCGCCTTGCATCCGTCATTGTTGGTTGGCGGGCCCGGGCTGGATTCGAACCCGCCAGCTCAGGTGTACGTGGCTGGCGCCTTAGCCCGTTGAGCCACAGGCGCCGAGTCATTAGATGTGTTTCTAAAGAACCTGATTCCATAAAAACAATCATATTATTTATTTCTGAGACTTAAAGTTTATATTTTAAAGTATATAGCTATGGTTCATTCATTTTCCACAGATACAAAAAGAATTCCATTGTAAGATTATATCACAATTTATATAATTGCTCCAGTTAATAAGTTTTTTTATATTGTTTCCACATTTTTCATATCATCAGCAAATCAGCTACGAACTTACTAGTACGTCACCTTGACCATGTCTACAAGAATTTACTTCACTAACAGAGAGTGAAACTCCTCACAATTTACCTTTACAAGATAACCCAAACTGTCTTCCAGAATTTTTCTAGCAGGTTATACCCGCACCAAAACAGGAGTTATTAGTGATCTACATCCTGAGAATACGTAAAAGTATCCATCCTTAAAATTTTGTTTTATTTTTCTAATTTTTGAAATAAGTGTGTATACGAAGGTTGCAATCAAACAGTATTTAGCTTACAATCTTGTAGACATTTATTGAACTTATGGCCTTTGCCAGGCTCTATGTTAGCTGCTTTTTTAGTAATAGTCTCACTTATCTTTATGATATACAAAATGTATTAACCTTAAATTTTATTTGTATTAATTGAAAGAAATAAAATCTACAAACCAGCAGGAACTCTCAAGAATTCTCTACATACTGTCCATACACACTTATGGATTTGCTAATTATCCTATAGAAAGAGTAAGTCTTTTGGCTTGGCACCTGTAGCACACTGGTTATGGCACCAGCTACATACACTCAAGCCGGTAGGTTCGAACCCAGCCAGGGGCCAGCTAAAAAAACAATGACAACTGCAACAAACAACATAGCCAGGCATAGTGGTGGCACCTGTAGTCCCAGCTACTTGGGAGGCTGAGGCAAGAGAATTGCTTAAGCCCAAGAGCTGCAGGTTGCTGTGAGCTGTGACATCATAGCACTCTACCGAGGGCAACATAGTAAGACTCTGTCTCCAAAAAAAAAAAAAGAGTAAGCCTTTAAATGCCAAGTACCTACATATAAACTTTCTCCAGGTATCTTCTAATAGTAGGGTGACCAACTGCCCCAGTTTGTCTAGAAATGAGAGGCTTCCAGAGATGCTGGATTTTTAGTGCTAAAGCCAAAAAAGTCCATTAAGTTGGGACAGTAGGCCAACCTTCTCCAAAGTCAAGAAGATTGGGTTGGTTCTTGTCTTATTCTGCCACTTGTTAGCAAGGTAATCTCAGGAAAAACTGCTTCCCTCTATAAGCCTTTCCAAACGTCAAGTTTTAGCTATTTTTTACTCTTTGTCAAACCATGCAACAAATACCCTTGGTCAAAATAAATATTAAACTAAGATACAGTTAACTCCCCCCCCAAAAAATATATATATATATATATAGTTAGCTTAGGGAAAAAAAACCCACACTATTAAGAGGCTTACGGGCTAGTTAAAAACACCTGGCCAATTTATATATGATATATAAAACTATCAGCTGATCTATTACACTGCCAGTCATGTAACATGTGATATTCTTTCTAATCTAATCCTACATGTCTTATAAATTCAATTTTCCTAGATAACAACTATATGCAAAACTGTCTTAGCTATTAGTTTCCTTTACCTAATATTTTTTCATTTATTCATATTTATACTTTACTCTAGTTCCTTTAGAATTATCAAATCATTAAGGTTTAACCTCCTAAATATTTGACTTCGTAATCATTAGAGGAATTAAGGGTAAACTTTAACAGGGGAAAAAAAAAGAGAATCAATCCAATGTTACCTTTTAAATGTATCAAAAACACCTGAATCATCAAAATTAATGGCATCGGGGTGTCCAGGAGGTAGACATACATCTCCAATGTGAATCTCACAACATGGAATGCCATGCTGCACCACAGTCAAGCTTGGATAAAATGACGACCAACCTAAAATCAAGCAGTAGTTGCATGAAGAATAAGGACTGACAGAAAGCACCCTAATCTTTTACAACATTTCTGTATCTCAAAAAGTTAATAATAATAATATATATCTGTATCAGATATATTTCTGTATCTTAAAAGGTTATTAATAATAATATATCTGTATCAATCGTTTGTCACTATCTTAGAGATTGATGGAAAAGCTGAATGATCAAGACCATGAAATGGTTTTTGAAGTATCAAATTGTTTTAACAAGGCTCTGAAGAATGATTTTCAGTTGTAGCGTATTTGGTAACTGTTAATGAAAATGTTGATTACCATCACACTTCATTCCCCAAACTGTATGATGATAACAGAAAGATTATAGTATGTTACATGAATCTAAAGACTTGCCATACTCAGGAAGTTGAGTTCCACCTGGCTACTGCTAAAATAATTAAATGCCATTAAGTACAAGATGGCCATAAACATGAACTTTATGGTTACTCTGTATAACTATAAGCATTTCTTATGATAGTTTTATATCGTTTGAAAGAAATTTTCCCTTCAAATTTTCTTTCTTAATCATCAAAGCCATACACATAATTACAGATTTAAGAAGCTTTCCTTAAAAAGTTACTACAAATTCAATTAAAGCCCTACCTTTATTTTTAACATAGAAAGGGTGGTCCAGCTTACACTCTACAGTAAGTAAACCATCTTCTACTGTACCAGGATCAAAAGTCAACTTCAGTACTGACTCGCCAAATGACACACTTTCTTCATGTGATAACAATTTTAGACCATCAGAACCATAGCCCTGAAAACACAGGCATACAGTAAATCGGAATTGTTCAATTTGACACACAGTGAAGTTTCCATTACACGTAAGACTTTGTGGAAAAGGTAAAAACCAAGACAGGATGCCTACTTTTAAAGAGCTTTCAACCCAGTAGTGGAGAGAGACACATACATAAAAAATTAGACTGGAACAAGCACTTTAACTCATGTATAAATACTAGTGATAGAGTTTAATAAAGAAAGTTAATTCCAAAAAAAAAAAAAAAGATTAGGGAGAACTTTCAGTTCCCATTTGATCTGATTTAAAAGAATAATGCAATTCAGAAAGGCAGAAGAACAAGTTTTGCACCAGAAGAGTTGTAATTAACTTTTTTGCTGAGTGTTCAATATTTGCTAAAAATACAAGGTGAGTTCAGATTGGGGCAAAAGGGTAAAAAAGAGAGGCCAGTTGGTAGACGGCTCTTTAAGACTGCCAAGTGCTTAAACTTTTTACTTAGAAGGTACTGGGAAGTCATTGAAAGTATCTCTATTAATACGTCTGTCAATTTTAAGATGATAATGACTGCAGAATGAGAAGAAATCTCATATTCAGCTATTTGAGGATATAATGAGAGGTACCCTGTATAGACCTGAATTGACAAATGCAGTGGTGGTAGAATCAGACTAAACTTAAATTCAGGGAATATTGAGCATTTAGTGCATACCAGTTAGGCTCTGAAAATACTAAACATTTAACAAGATATGATCCTTACCCTTAATCCACAGAAAGACAAAGGAGACAAACATGCCAATAACTAGGCATAGTATCCAATCATTATTACACTAGTGCATTAATAAAGTAATGAATTAGAGAAGGGTGACTGTTAAAAATCTCTAGAAATAGAATCAACTGACTATAAAGGAAGTAAAGGGAATAGCAAAAGACAACTTTAAGGTTTTCAATCTGGCAATGAAAAAAGATAGTAACTGTAAAAGAACAGGAAAAAAGTATGCTAGGAAGAGAAACAAATTTTTGAATGCAGTTTGGGTCATATTAAGCTGATAAGAACCCAGTGTTACTCATGTAGAGAGCTCTAACATGCAGTTGGAAATCTGCTGAAGGCTACAGACATATGTGAAAATGACTAAATTACAAAATCTTCCAATTCTCAGAGCTTCAGGAGACCCTAAAACTAATCCAATCCCGTTTTACAAATCAAGAAGAGTGTCCAGAAGGGTTAACAATCTGCCTAAGGTCAATTACACAGATACACACAGATAGGTGCAGGAAGCTCTAGAAAGGGAACCCAGGTTTCTTGACTCCAAGTCCACAGGACACCATGAGAAGTGCTATGGACGTTATCAGCAGACAGGAACTGGTGAAGAGAATGAACAGGGGCAGAACCTTGTCTTACATTCAGCAGCCATGTACCCAGTCAACAAGACAGAACTGGGACACTGCCATGCTACATAAATCAAGGGAAAATGTCAGGAAATAACCCCATGTGTCAAACAGTGCAGAGATGTCAAACAGAACAAGCAGAAGTCTTTGGTCCTAGAAATTAGAATAAAGCTAGTAACCTCTGAGAAGATTTTAGTAGAATGGTAGAATGAACGTTGGAGGCCAAAGTCAGACTAAAGCAAACTTTACTAGAATAAAGATTAACAGCAAGCAGGCAAAATGAAGGCAGCCAAGTCAGGACTATTTTCCTGTCAGTAAGAGCAGGATCAAAAAATTCCTTTTGGAATTTTAAACAAGCACACTTCCCATCCCCATTTTTGTGCCTACTGGGGAGATGGAGAAATCAAAAGGTTTGAAAGTGAAAAATGTCAGTTGATATTTATCCTAATGTTCACTATTGCTTCTGCTCATCAGCTTAGAAACTGCTAGTGTTTTATGGAGCAATTTAAAAGTAACTTACTTCTTTCCCCACTGCCACAGTTACTATAATCAACTCTCAATTCTATACAGGCAAATTAACCACTTCATAGATTATCTAAAATGTCAATTTAGTTTTTTTCAATGTAAAATGTATGAAACACAAAAAAGTGCTATACTTTTTCCCATTCAAGAAAGCATAATTAGAAAGGTAAGTCTAAAATCATTGCTCCTCCATCAAATTAACCAACAATGAGTAGTTATAACACCTAAAACCTAAGATGTCATTAAAGGAAGAATATTCCTGTAGATCAGCAATAAACCACGTTTCATTCTACAAGATTTAGAAAATGTTTTAAAGAATTTTAAATCAACCTTGTGAGCGCTCACTTGAAGATCATCTTCATTTTCACAGCCTTCGGCTCTAGCAAAATCTTCAACATCCTGCCATTCCTTATTGCTTCCCTTATGAAAGCACAATCGTGTGCCTAAAGTTTAAAGTAGAAAACGAATATCAAATGTGTGACTAGTACACAAGTTAGCTGTAAATAATTAAAGTTTTTTTTTTTCTTTACCTTTCAAAAAACAGTGCCAAACAGTTGAAGGCCAGGAATTGCACCAACCCAAATCATCATCATCTGACAGGGAGGACATGCAGAAAATGCCAGATTCTGACTCACTATTTGCCTATGGAGAAACACATTGTCAACTTTTCTATTTTTGCCTTTTATAAAGAACGCCTTTTTTTTTTTTTGTAGAGATAGAGTTTCACTTTATTGCCCTAGGTAGAGTGCCGTGGCGTCACAGCTCACAGCAACCTCCAACTCCTGGGCTTAGGCAATTCTCAGCCTCCCGAGTAGCTGGGACTACAGGTGCCCGCCACAATGCTCAGCTATTTTTTTGTTGCAGTTTGGCTGGGGCTGGGTTTGAACCCACCACTCTTGGTATTTGGGGGTGGCACCCCATCCACTGAGCCACAGGTGCCGCCCTTACATGCATCGTTTACTAATTGCTTTTATCCCTAGCTTTTAGTCTTACATTTCTTATTAGTGGATAACTTAATCACTCTAAACTTAGGGAAGTACAATGCTTTCAAAAACAAGTTTTAGTTAAATGCATGTTCCCATTAGTAATAAACTTTCCGAGCAGTTAATATAGTAGTATATAAAACCAAAGTCAGATCACTAACAGAACAGTAAGACATACTATTTCCCAATTTGTATGTGCTTCAAAATAATTTCTTAGATGGGTAAAGTTAATGTACTTCAACTGCTGTACAAACTTCATAGAAGTTTAACCTCATAAATACACTCACCCTTTCATGTCTCACTGGTGTCTCCTCCTTCCAGTGATGATGAGGGAAGGCTGGCTCACTCTTGGGAGAAGAGGACACTGGTGGAGGCCGTGCATAGGAATGTAAACTTTTGCTCGTAGCTATGATGTGTACAGGAGATGATCTAAAATAAAACAGCAGTTTTAACCATAAATTATAATCCTTAAAGTAGATCCTTCCTTTTGATGAAAATAACTTCATGTTTAACACATCAATGTTGTTACATATGTTATAATAAACTAGTAAAGACAGTAAGATTTTATCTTTAATACACTATACCTTAACTAAACTTCTTACCCAGATTCTTCTCACACATTTTAAATATATATTTTTTTAGATTTGACAATGTATTTTAAATTACTACTACTGTTATCCCATTTTTATATCCATATGTATAATGTGTGTATTTTCATTCATGAATAATATTGTGTAGCGATCACTCACTATTCATTTTTTTCATCTACTTTGATGTTCTCAGTAAGCCTCAGTGTAAATTAGAGCATTTAATCTTAATAATGTGACCAATACTGAACTCATCATCTTTCAAACATGTTATCACTGAATAGATACAAAGAACTACCTTTTTTTGTTTTATTGTTGATTCATATCTGAGTACCAAAGAACTACCTTTTAAAAAATGCTTTGGCTGTGTGTGGTGGCTCACACTTGTGACCCTAGCACTCTGGGAGGCTGAGGCAGGTGGATTGCTGGAGCTCAGGAGTTCCAGACCAGCCTGAGCAAGAGCAAGGTCCCATCTCTACTAAAAATAGACAAATTAGCCATGCATTGTGGTGGGTGCCTGTGGTCCCAGCTACAGGGAGGCTGTGGCAAGAGGATTGCTTGAGCCCAAGAGTTTGAGGTTGCTGTGAACTATGACGCTATGGCACTCAACACAGGCAGACAGTGAGACTCAGTCTCAAAATAATAATAATGATAATAAAAATAAATAAAAAGAAAAGCAACTTCATATAAGGTCTAGTTATTTTCCCTCAAGATCAACTTTAACAAAATGCTTTTCACCTCAAAAATCTCTTTACCAGGCAATGCTCCCTTTAGAATTTATGGTGCTCCCAAGAATTTACTAAGATCTTTCCCTCACAGACAGACCAGATAATTGACGGGTAGGGTAATACTAAGAAACAAGCCTATAAAAGATGATTAGTAATGTGTAGAGACTCAGGAGTCTGCAAAGGAAACAGAGAAAGAAGAAGATACCAAGGCCAGGAGGGAAAGTCATCTGAAGGCCTCAAAGCAGGACCTATGAGACCCCAAATCGAAATTTGGTCCTTAACAGAAAAAAAAAAAAAGTTTATGCATGTCTGTACTAACCCTCTTTCACAAAAGATGAAGAGAGATATCTTTCTCATTCTTCCTTATTTCCTGTGTCATGTTATTTGTCCCTCAATTTTTATTTTATCTTAATTAACATTTTTATTATATCTTTACAGAAATTATTTTTAAATAAAGATCTATGAAACTATACTTTGTTTTCATGTTCATGTCACTCCTTAAATAAAAAAACCCACAAATTTCCATGCATTTTAGCATACTGTCCAAGTTTGGATTTCATATTACAAGCTGAGTGTTTCATCTTTGCCCAAAGATTGCCCATCCTTTTATAATTATATATTAGATACATATGAAATATTAGAGAATAGACAAACTGCTAAAAATTCTTTCTGTTCATCCTTGACATCATGACTAATAAAAGTGAGTTTTAACCAGTTCTTCTGTTTAATCATTTACAACAGATGTAATAAAGTGATATTCTAAAATGTAGACAGCCTCAATGTTCAGTGAAAATTAACATGCTGAAAATGTCTTAATACTAATACCGTCAGTTACTTCATCCCTCTTTTTCTATTCCCTGTCCCCAAACCACTGGTACCACAGTTAATAATTCAGACATCCAAAACTCAAAAACTAACATCATTTAACACTCTACAAGAAGTTGCATGAACAGCCAGTAACAGTGCTAGAAGGAAACAAGACAACAGAGTGTAACTCGAAATGCTGCAGAGAAGAAAATTACCTGCTCAGGGAGTTACTCCCTTATGTCTGTCTATACTGGTTTTCTTCTGAAGAGTCTACCCACTTTCCATCAACTCTATTATTAACCCTCATGACATTGCTGAGAAAAATGAAAAGTATTATCTCTAAATTAGACATTATCTAAATTATGACAGCTAAATCAGGGTTTATGTCAAAGAATCTTATGACTATTAAGATTACAATGAAAATTAGGACCACAAGAGAAATAGCATTCTGAAAAGGAAGTTTTTCTTTCTTGTGGAAACTAACATGTAATTAAGCTGAAGTTAATGAAAATGAATTTGAAACTGAACTGATTTCAACATCAATATCCTATCTGAAGAAAAGCAGCATAGCTTAATGGGTTGCAAGAAAACTATTTCATATGAAAAGTATATTCTTTGGCAAAGCATTACACAAACTTACGCCAAAATTAAGTTGTTCTTACATCACTTAAAAGTAATAATGCTCTTAACCATCTAACAGCATCTTGTATGAACTCTGGTCTGTCATTTTCCATCCACAGGCATTTCTATCCCTAACAAATTGTCATATTTTTCTGTTATCTTTTTAGGGATAAATAATGAAATGCTACCCACTTAGATCTCCCTAGGAATATTAATCCAAAGCTTCCATAATTTCATAGCGTAACAACTCATTTCTTAAACTCTATGGATATATGAAACAGTGGATTTTACCAATGGGAGTCTACTTTTACAAGTTCAAGATTTTACAGCAAATTTTAGAATTAGCAAACAGGTAACATAAGGCCACACACACTGTGGAAGAAACAAACCTAAATCAAAAGGAACCAAACTCAAAGTTGATGACAGTTTATAATGTATAACTGTAGTTCTTTAGAGAAATATAAAGCAGAAATGTATAATAAATATATTACTTGGTTAAATTTGTTGATGACTTTTAAACATTTACAAATACTTTTTACTCCACTGTTCTCATTATCATGTCATCCTCAAAATATGAAATCATAATCCTGCATGAAATAATTCTTTGATCATTCTAAGACAAGGACAGTAATTCTATGACTTTATTTAAATTCTAATGAAATTAACAACCCATTAGATGGTTAACAGCCTTATTACTTTTAAAACAGGAAAAAAATTAGGCAGTTTTTTTATAATGATAGAATTTTTAAATAAAAACATAATGACTGCTCCTACCTGTTGTAGAATGAGCACTGCATAAGTGGACTTTGTGGACTAGTGGCAATATTTGCTAATTCTGTTAGCCAATCTACCTCATTTTCACGGTAAGTATTTTCTGATATGTCTGAGGTATTTTGATTCCAAGGTGTTCTTGGATATTCTTGATGTGAAACATCTGAACTTAGCTGGTACATGGCAGATTGGTTAGGATCACTTTGAACAGCCTGAAGTTCAGGAAGGTCATCTGCAGATAAGAACATTTGAGGGAGAGAAGTCCTCAAATTTAGCTGATTTTGTGAGAGGAAAATCATAAATTCAAAGTTAAATTCAAAACATTTGCTTATATTAAATAACCTTCAACTTAACAAACATTGCACACTTGAAGGTCAAAAGAGGCCTGAAAGAAAAGTAAACCCAACAAATAAATGTAAATGTAGTAATGATTTCTATCTAAACCATGTTAACTGCCACTACTGTTCATAAACTGGAAAAACGGGGTTCAGTTTGTGGTTTTTGTCCCTTACCTGGGAGTGATCCATACACCTCTGACACGTTATTACACTAGCAAGTTAATGAGGGGAAAGGCATTTTATGTGTGTATTCATGTACTTATTTCTTATATATTTTATTAACCTATTATATAGATTACTATAATAATAAATACAACAATTTTCATACATAAGAATATAGATGATATAAATTTTTAGGTACTACTTACACAACTCTGTATTAAAGTACAAATTTCTTTTTACTAAAAAATTCTGAACTTGGTAAGGTTTATTAGCTATTTTTTCATGTAAGTGCATTCCCAAAAGGTAATTCATGATAAGACTTTCAGCTCCCCAAGAAAAAAAATTAGAAATACTACCCAAGTACCACTTGTGTACACACTGAGGCTATATAGATCCTATAAGGAACAGTGAATTCCAAAATATGGAATTCTTAAAGTAAAAGCATCTTATAGGCTTTAAGAATAAATCCCCTCTACGAACAAACGTACAGATTCTACAAATCCACAGATTCCCTTAAATATACAAGTCAAGAAAACTTGTCTCCTAAATGTCGCCATAAAAAGTATATATAATTCCTGTTCAGGAAAATGTTCCAGAATAGTCTACTAAAACTTAAATGTGTTAATGAAAAGTACAAGTTCAGGATATCCATTCATAAAACTGACTCCTTATATGGTGTCATGAAGCAGCCAAAGAGTTCTAGAATACCATACCAATTTAGGATCATTCTACCCTACAATTTTCATTATGTAGTAAGTTCCCTTCCCTCATTGCCAAAACGCTTCCTTTGACCATCATTTATTTATTTACTATAAAGGGTTCATTTCTGCCTTTCAAGTTAAGGAAATTAACTTGCTTTTTAACTGAAATCATAGGTAGAAGGGGACAAGTTTTTGCTGGGCCCTAAGTTTCTGAGTTCCCTCTGAAACCAAAACCATGATGGTGGAGAATCAAAGACTTGATTAAAATGGTGCTCCTTGCTAAACAGTAACCACTACTCAATATATATCGGGGCCCAGAAAAATCCTTGGCATTCAAACAGATTATGTCCTAAGGCCTTCAGAATCTCCACATTTCCAAACAATACTGCAAGAACATAATCCATTTCATCATCTGTAAAGTAAAGATAGTCCTAACTTCTCAGAGTTTTCACCCACATTAAGGAAAACTACATACTAAATGGGAACAAAGCCAAGCAGAAAAACTGGGCAGAAGCCAAGGTCATTCATTAATTATTTGTTCCTAAACACTAGCCTCAAAGTAACACAATTTTAAAACATACTTCAACAAACATACCTCAAAAGTAATAACCATAAATTCAGATACTCGATTTTTAAGAGTCCGTTGTAAATTTACCCATTATACCAACAAATCAGGCATGAAAACTGGCAAAGCATAATTTACTGAGCTCAGTGGGAGAATATTTCAGAAGGTTTTTTTGCTTTTTTTTAGAGACAAAAAGAGTCTCACTTTGTCACCCTCGGTAGAGTACGGTGGCATTACAGCTCACAGCAACCTCCAGCTCCTGGGCTTAGGCGATTCTCTTGCCTCAGCCTCCTGAGTAGCTGGGACTACAGGCACCCACTACAATGTTCAACTATTTTTTGTTGCAGTTCGGCCGGGGCCGGGTTTGAACCCGGAACCCTGGGTATACGGGACCGGCACCCTACTCACTAGTCTACAGGCGCCGCAAATGCAAAAGTATTTTTTGAAAACCCACCAGGTGGGGTTTTCCTAAAGAGTTTAGTCCAATATTTTCACACAATGCAAAGATTATTAATTTAATAATCTATAAATGAATCTTTATGATAAGCATAAATACTCCAAACTGATACTGGCTTTAAGAAATATTTTAAAAACAACAAGAGAATGTAGAAAATTCCTAATATACAAAAACTTCACATACTTTTGTAGCCAGTCAAGGTTGGTGGAGAAGCTAGCTAAATATGAAAATTAATCTGAATCTTATTGAGACTCCTAAATAACTTAATTTTTGTTTACCAAGCTCCATGTGCTCATCACAAGAGTTATATCCAGGTGAGGATGGCAAATTCTCATTACACTGCAGCAACTCCAATGAGTCATTCATTCCTGAGGCTCTCTTGTCCATTACCAGCAGGAGTTTCTGTACTGCATTAGGCACCTGATTTCTCTTCACTTCCCACACCATGTTATGGTGCTCCGACTTACAGTAAAAACAAAACAAGAAAAAATATCAAGTCGTGCAATTTGTACATTGTACAAACATAAAATAAGAGACATCACAATGTCGCATTTTAAACTTAATCACATACTGCCATTTATATTTCCTTCAAATCCTTTAAACTAGGACAACTCTCTAATATGTTGGCTTACGATTCAACAATAAATTAGACCTGAATCCCAAAAGATTAATATCTTGAATTTATAAAAATCTTTTCTGATAAAGAATGGAGTTACAAATACTTTTACTTCTTTAACCTAGTAACTGCCCTTTTAGATGCAGATACTGAGACCAATAAAACTTTTTTCCTACTTGTACTCTCCTCAAATTCCAAAGAAAATTAACAAACTAAAATTAAAAAAGACTAGAGGAATGTTCTACTTCATGTAAGAAAGTTTCTTAAAATAGCTATATATTATAATTTTCACAAAAATAAAAATGTTCTAAGGTTTTCTTAATGAGAATTTGGGACCTAGCCATTAATAAAAAGATACCTGTCTTTCTGAACAAGCTATTATTTCTAGAAAGATGAATAATAAGCATAGGAAATTTAAACAACTAGTAAATCTACCTTCATCAAGTCTACAAAGTTGTCATAAGGAAGAGGCAAATATAGGTTAACACACTTAATTTCTCAGCAAAGCCCACCAACTAAATGTCATTATGAAAGGAAAATGTGATTATACTTTTTATACTCAGCCTTTAAACAATGATTAAATTATTTAACGTTACTTATTTAACATAAGTGACAATAGCAGGAAGACTTCTTGATTTCTCAGAGACTAGTCCAAATCCTACTTTTAAAAAAGTTCTACCCAAGTACAGTAGCATGTGCCTATAGTCCCAGCCACACAGGAGAGTCTGAATCGATCACTTTGAACCCTAGAGTTAGAAGCAGCCTGGATAACATACCAACACCCCATTTCTTTTCTTTTTTTTTTTTTATAGAGACAGAATCTCACTTTATTGCCCTGGGTAGAGTGCCGTGGCGTCACACAGCTCACAGCAACCTCCAACTGCGGGGCTTAGGTGATTCTCTTGCCTCAGCTTCCTGAGTAGCTAGGACTACAGGCGCTCGCCACAACGCCCGGCTATTTTTTTGTTGCAATTTGGCTGGGGCCGGGTTTGAACCCACCACCCTCAGTATACAGGGCCAGCGCCTTACACACTGAACCACAGGTGCCGTCCACCAACACCCCATTTCTTAAAAAAAAAAAAAAAAAAAGTTCTAATGAGCTTATATGAAATACACAAAAAACCCAGCCTTTTTCAACAGTATATATTTTTCCTCAAAATATGACAATAAAATAAAAAAATAAAAGTTACTCAAGTACCCCAGCCCATCCTGATCAACACTGCAATAAAGGCTCAGCGCCTGTAGCTCAGCGGCTAGGGTACCAGCCACAATACACCAGAGCTGGCGGGTTTGAACCCTGCCCATGCCTGTCAACCAGTGACAACTACAACCAAAAAATAGTCGAGCATTGTGGCATGCACCTGTAATCCCAGCAACTTGGGAGGCTGAGGCAAAAGAATCACTTAAGTCCAAGAGTTTGCAGTTGATGTGAGCAATGACGCCACGGCACTCTACCAAGGGTGACATAGTGAGACTCTGTCTCAAGAAAAAACAACAAAGAACCTGCAATAAAAAAGATGTTCACTACTTAATATTTGTAAATTTTCTAATCTATGACACAATCACCAATAAACACTGGAGATACAAATTTCTTTCTACAAAAGCTTTCTCATCATCTTTTTGGTTGTGAAATATGTTTTTCTGACTCAAAAATAATACAATCACTATATTAAAAAAAGCATTTTTAAAAAAGGAATATGATTACTTCTAATCCAGCAATCAGAGGTACTGTAACATTTTGTTGTATTACAACTAGTCTCTTTTTTACATACCCACAATCATTTTTTCCTTCATACTTCATTTATATACAGTTGGTATTTTTTTCCTTAACATAAGTTCGTAAGTATTTTTTTTTTTTTGAGACAGAGTCTCACTTTGTCACCCTGGGTAGAGTACCATGGTGTCACAGCTCACAGCAACCTCAAACTCCTGGGCTAAAGGGATACTCTTGCCTCAGGCTCCTGGGACCACAGGCACCCACCAAAACATCCAGCCAGTTTTCCTGTTTTTAGTAGAGCTGGGGTCTCACTCTTGCTCAGGCTGGTCTCCAACTCCTGAGCTCAAGCAATCCACTGGCTTCAGACTCCCAACAAGAAAGGATTACAGGCTTAAGGGACCACACCTGGCCCATAAGCATTTTTTTTTTTTTTTTTTTTTTTTTGCAGTTTTTGGCTGGGGCTGGGTTTGAACCTGCCACCTCTGGTATATGGGGCCGGCGCCCTACTCCTTTGAACCACAGGCGTCACCCACCATAAGCATTTTGTAATGTCATTAATTTTTTCAAAGATCTAAATAGTTAAATAACATACATCAAAAGAATGTACCACAATTCATTTATCCCTCCTATTGCTAAATGTTATTCCCAGTTTTTTCACTTTTCTAAACACTTTATTTATATATATATATATTTTTTTTTTTTGCAGTTTTTTTTTTAATTGGGGCTGGGTTTGAACCCGCCACTTCCAGCATATGGGGCCGGTGCCCTACCCCTTTGAGCCACAGGCGCTGCCCCACTGGTTTTATATTTTTTTTGAGACCATCTCCCACTGTTAGCCCAGGACAGCCTGCCATGGAGTAGTAGCTCACATTAACCTTTAACTCCTGGGTTCAGGCAATTCTTCTGCCTCAGTCTCCCAAGTAGCTGGCATTACAGATGCCCACCATGACACCCAGCTAATTTTTTCTATTTTTAGTGGAGATGAAGTCTCACTCTTGCTAAGACTGGTCTCAAACTCCTGCACTCAAGTCATTAGCCCGCCTCAGCCTCCCATACATTCTTATTTTTAGAAGTTATTTTCTTACATCTGATTATTTTAGATTCCTAGATACAGGGTTCTTGACACATACAGACAAACTATATATTGCCTTACTCTATTTCTAATATTCTCTTTTGGATCCTTTCTGCTTTCCCCCTCAAAAATGACCTAACTTTTCCTGGGGATTACTTTAGAGCCTTACTCAATACTGACTGTAAGATGTATTGTGGCTTAGAGAAAGGGCACTGGATTAGGTGTGAGGAAAACATGAGCTTTGATTCCAGCTTGATTACTTACTAAATACATGACCTAAGTCCCTGAGTTTCCCCTTAACATATTCATCTGTAAAACAGGGCTAATGATACCTACCTTACTTTCCACCTACAGTAACTTATGAGGATGAATTGAAACAAAGTAAAAAATATGTAAAATAATTTCTTTAAAAATTTTTTAACCTCTGAATGACATAGGGCAATTATTAGACATACTTTAGGTTTTTAATGACCTAAATAGAACAGTTACTGAAAATACATTGCTGGCAGTAGGAGACCCCTGGTAGATACAAGTCATTCAACACACCTTAATAAAAGTCATGTGTCATGCCATTACTTAGGCAAATTAACAGTTTATCTACCTAAAATAGGTTTAAGACATTTGAAAGAAATTAATACTTCTGAAATTTAGTACAATACTAATAATCAGACAGTGTATAGTTTCAGCAAATCTCTTAGGATATAATAATTCCCCACAAAACTGGTAGCTACAGGAAATGTGGTTAATGACACAAATCAATTTCTCAAGTATGTAGTCATGTTTCTGAGTCTCTACCTTCTTCTCCCTGAAAAAATAAAAATCCAGCAAATTTACCTTAATCCATTAATCTTAACTCAATCTAGTGGCACAGAGAATCACATGCATACATTAAAGCACAAAATGATGCCCCAGGCCCTGTCCCCAGAGATGTCATTTTAGTCTGGGATACAGCCCTGTGCATTGGTTTTTGTTTTGTTTCAGGTGCAGATCATTGAGAAACACTGGGCTAAAAATAATCACTAAATTCCCATTTAGTAAAAAAAAAAAATCATTTATTTAATACCTATCAAGGCATTACATTATCTGTAGTATCAGACCCCAATCATAAATCTCAAGGAATCTATGCTTTACTAGAAAGATATAAGGCAATGATCATAGTTCTACAGAGCAGGGCTTAATTATGAATGGGTAAAAAAAGAAAGGAGGAGGTCTCCCAATGAGACAAGCTCATACAAGCAAAGTGCTAACCAAGTATTGGATAAGATCAGAAAAATGTATAATCTGATTATCGCTAGAAATATTAGGATGGTTATGGATCGTAAGACTGTAAGAATACCACTCAGAATGGCAATCTAGGACCACAATCTTCAATTCTACTTTAAGAAATCTAATTTTTTTTTCCTTGAAGCAAGACTCTTAAATCAGGCTGCTTGAGTTTACATACCAGATTTGCCACTTATTAGCTTAATGCCCTGTATTAGCTAAGTGCCCGTAACAATTTACTTAAAATCTCTATGCTTTATTTGTAAAATAGAAATAATGAATGCAGCTCCTCATAGGTTATAAAATTCAGTGAGATTATGTAAAATGCTTAAAACAGCCCCTACCACAAAGGAAACCTTCCATGTAGTGACTAATATTATTGTTAGCAACTATTTTGAACAGAGGTCTGACATGATCAGAACTATACTTTAAAACATTCTCTTTGAGTCTATACATACTAAAATACTGTATGACTGAGAAACATCTGTAACATATTTTAAGGAGGGTATTTTAAAAAGGAGAGCGAGCACATTCACTTTCCCACTTTGTTTATGTAAGTCACCTGTCTCCAGCTTCCTTTGGAAGGGTTGTCAGAAAAGGTAATTGGTTGTTATCAATGAGGATTCCTTATTTAATAACTCCTAAGACAATAGAGCAATGGTTCTCAACCTTCCTAATGCTGCGACCCTTTAATACAGTTCCTCATGTGTGGTAACCCCAACCATAAAATTATTTTCGTTGCTACTTGGGGGTCACAACATGAGGAACTGTATTAAAGGGTCGCAGCATTAGGAAGGTTGAGAACCAATGATTTAACCTATCCTGATCTCAAATCCTTACTAACTTCAGTAGTATGCTTCACAAATGAGAACAGGACAAGTCAACTCAAGCTGTAATCTTAAACTTGAAAATTTTCCCATTTTTTACCTTTATTATGAAATTCAGAGGTTGCACTACACTCATGTCTCCTCAGAGCTATCCTTTGTGTATGAACAGTGCTGTTCCTGAGGTCCACAGAAGCACAGTTGCCATTTGTCTTGTCTTTCCCGTCCCTCTGCAGAGCTCTTTGGTTTCCTCATTCTTCCCAGCTAGATTTTTTTTCTTCCCCATCAGCAGATTCTGCAGTCTCCAACATTCACCATTTACAATATACTAACATCGCCTCAAAACTTACATCATTTCTTCAGCACCTTGCTTAGTTATCTACCACCATCCCATCACAACACTCCTTAAATGAAGTCGGGAAAAACAATATTTTAATTTCAAAACAGAGCTACCTACAAAAGGGACCAAGTATTTACTGCATTTAAGTTGTATGTATTCCCACCTCTCATTGCTCAAGGCTATCCAAAGTTTGGTCCCAAGATAAATGAAGCTTTGCTGATATAAAACTTCTGTACCGTAAGAAAGCCTAGGCACAAAGACAATAGACTTGAGTTTCACCCCTGCTGGCTGTGTAAACTGGGACAGGTTGCTTAATTTCAGCCTCAGAGTAGTAGCTCTATTTACCTCACAGGGCTATTCTAATGATTAAATTTTGAAAACAAAATTCAAAGTCTTACTATATAAATGTTAAGTTTTCTATCTTTTTTCCTCCTCTACATCAAACTATTTGGGGGGAAGAAAGCAAGGCCTTTAATACAGCAAAGGGATACCAGAAGAGTCTTTACTCAATTATACTTCCCTACATACATTACACCAATTACATACTCATTGTGATAAACAAGCTCCTCTTTCAAGTATCTCCTGGTGGAGCTAACCCTATTGTTCATTCATGCTTTTGTACACTGGTTTGGTATTGAAGGATTCAACACAGCTTGCCTTGTATTTTAGTTAACTCTGCACACATCATATCTTCACTAGATCAGTTAGTCTCAAAGGCAAGAGTAAAATGCTCCAGCAGGAGAGTTGTTCTTTGAAATGTTATGGTCAATATTACCAGTTTTCTTTAGTAGAAAGCCCTATTGCTTTTGTTATTCAAACTCTCAGAAACAAACATCCACAAAATCCCAAGATGAGACAGGAGAGGAATAAAGGACTACAAACAGTTAAGACTCTGAATGAAGGAGGAAACTGAGTTGCACAAAAGGCCTACCTACCTACATGCCTACTTATGGAGCATTTCCACACACTTCATCTGATTCGATTAATAATTTAAACTCAAAACGACTCTGTGAACAAAGTATTACGGATGAGGAAAATAAGACATTGATGACTAAATGGAACCATTTTATTTTTGAAGAGGAGATTGAGGGGGAAAAGAACGAAAGGTAGAGACTAACAGGTTTAGACTCCCGTTTTCAAGTACCTATTCTTCTCTGAATCCCTACCTTCACATGAGCATGATGGACTCACAGTAGGATCTTCTATAGGTTCTCCCTTAATCCTGGAGGACTTCTATATCCAGAACAGACTATATGCTCAAATTATTTTGAAAGAGGGGGTGAAATGAAGGTATATTTGCAATTAATTTCTATCTCTAAAAGGAGCAAACTGAGGTGTTTAAAATGAATTCCATATTACAAGCTAAAACAAGCTTCCTTATAACTATGTTAAATGCAACTTTCTACAATAAAAGCAGCTGGAAAGCCTTAATACTGTTCTTTCAGAATATTTTCAATGAATCTTTTTCAAACAAAAGATATCACAAATTTTTCTACAACTCTCGTTTGCCACTGTGCTAAGGACAAAGACAACTCCACAGTGGGCTTGTTTGGTCACTTACTACTTTATTTTTATGACCCTGAACAAATTAACCTCTATGCCTTGGTTTTATTTGTAAATGGGACTGATACCCATTAGCATTGTTGCAGCTGTGAAAGGTATCACATCCCCGGCCTTGCCTTTGCTGGACATTACCCAATCACATCTGTACACGCTGTTACTAATTTTGTGCTCACTTAACATGAAATGCTATTTGATGAAGACAAAAGCAAACTGACACTACACAAGTGTCTAAGAGTATCGATCAATTCAAACAGTGAGGAGTCACTGTATGAAAAAACACGAAATCTACAAATTCACATCATGAAATAAACCTGTTTTCCTAAACTTGATTGTAATCTTAAACATTTTCATATCATCTGTAACTGTAGAAAAAATTTTATGATCAATGACTTAAAAATTCAATCCAGTATACTGGAAAATTGTTATACATTCTCCATAAAAAGTGAGCAGAAATTACGTGAAGTAACTGCAGATTAAAATACAGAAAATGTGAATAATACAGGTGTCAAGAAGTTTAATACAGGAATAGCGTCATGTCACTTTTCCTGAATTTTGTGACAAACAGGTATTTGTGATCTCTGGAAGTTTTTTAATTTGTTGTAATTTGGTTTTCCATTGTAAGTAAATATTCCCCACACTTAAAAGAAAACACACATAAAATACCTGACATCATTTCATTACAAGGCAGTAATTTCTTAAGGATAATTGATGGGGGTGAGGGGAGTATAGATACTTTCATTTCAAACATAAAAGACCAGCTAGCAATTCACCCAGCCAGAAGTAGGGCACAATAGTTGTTCATTCATTAAGTCAGAGACAAGTGCCTTCTTTACCTGGCACTTGAATTAGTGAGAGAACAATTCAAAGAAGTTAAAACCTAGTGGAGGAAACATCTCTTAAAGTGACAGTATCATGTTCCAAGTCTGAGAGGTACACACTGAAGCATCTAGGGTTGGGGAAATAAGTCTGTAGTAAATCCTGGAAGAACGTATCCTTCTAACCAGGAGTTTAAGAAGTGAACAAAGAGGAAAGGTTTTCCAAGCAGAAAGAAAAGACTGGGTTTGTGAAACTAATAAAATGAACACTACAAAGCGGAATCAAAACTCCACTCTGTAATTTATTAGCCATTAAGATAAACAATTACTTTGCCTCAAAATGGTTTCGTGGCTTACTGAAAATATAAAAATACCTCAAAAACCTTAAGGAGTGGATTTAATTCTTCTGAATGTAATTCAAATTTCCTTAAAACTTTGTCAAATATTGCCTAACAAAAACTGAGTTAAATCAAGGAAACGGAACAGATGACCCTAAAACTCTTGCAAGATAAAGCAAAAGACAATCGCCCAAACAAAAGGCTAAGACCAAAAGTATAAAGAATGCCTTACAGATTTAGATTATCCTCAACGATGAAACAACAGAAGAGTATTCACCACTGTTGTCATTATTCTAATTCTCAAAAGGAAACTAATTCCAAAATCACTGTTAACAATCATCCTACTGCTACTTACAGGGAAATAAATCTAAAGCACTTCCTCGGATCTGCTGGTAGGACTGCAACGCTTTCCAGTAGTAACCACTCCTCCACACACCCCCCCCCCTTTTTTTTCTTTTTAAAATCCTCCTCTCATCGCTAGGAGCCCGAGCCAAAAATAAAAACAAAACAACAACAACAAAAAAAACCCCTGAGTATGGCCTTCGTGTCAGTGCTCCTCCTAAAAACGTCTCTAGTTTTAAAATTCCCCCAAGAATGAACTCTAGTACTAGAGTGTAGACTGCACAGCGGAGAGTGACGGCCCCGGGACAGAACACAGCGTTTAAAGGTACAAAAACGTGGCGGCAGACTTCGCCTGGATTCTTTATGTTTTGTTATAATCTGCCTGCGGCAGCAGCCTAAGTTAAACGGCGGAGCCTGGAATCGCCTGCCAAGCCTCCTCTCCGGGTCACCCAGAGCAGCGCCGCCCGGCTCACGCCAAGTCCATCCCCCACCCTCTTTCGCCATTCATCGCGTTCCCCGCCCTTCCCCCCATCATGTGACCGCAGACTGGACTCCCGGCTTGTTTTTCCCCTCAGCTCAGCCCACCGCGCAGGCGCCTCGGAGCTCATTCATTCGAACTGCGTAACAATGAGCCCCGGGGCCCAGCGGCTCCGCGAGCTTCCCAGCTCGGCCCGAGCCCCCTCCAGTACAGAAAGAGGCGGCGCCTCACTGGGGTCCCACACCCCTAGCCGGGCCCCCATACCCAGCCAACCTCCGACCCTCCGCCCACAAGCCGAAAGTTGCAGTCAAACTTTCCTAAGCTGCCCCAACGCCGCGTCTGCCCCTTCCCCCGCCCCGGCCCGCCCCATCTCCACACCCGACCGGGCCACCCACAGCGCAACCCGGCCGGGCGCGTCGCCCTCGTCCGGTCTCCTCCCAGCCCCCACCCCTGGACCCCCTTGCGGCGCCGCCGCCGCCACAGCGAAGCCCCGGTGAGCTCGCGGGAGGCGCCGGCCCGTGGGTTCACCGCGGGCAGCAGACGATGGTTAACTGCCCCACCCAGCAGGGTAGCCCTTCCAGAAGGAGCAACGCGGACGCGAGCGCGCCCGGCTGCCCGATCCCGCGGGCTCCTGCCCCTCCCTTCCCCACCCCCACCCCTTCCCGAACTGAAAGACAACAAACCTCCCGCGGAGTGCCAGCAGCCCAGGCCGCGACACCGACCGCGACACCGACAACAACTCGCGTACCCCCTCTCCGACTGACACTAGCCTCCCCGCGCGCGTTACTGCTCCTGCCGCAGATCTTACTCCTCAACCGAAACTTTCCTACTTACCAAACCCGTCGCCATTACCAAGTCTTTCAAGCTTCGTCTTCCCCCTCCCCTCAACCCCCTGGGGGCTGAGCCTCCGCCCAGCTCTTTCGCCCTCTTATTGGTTTGAGGAACTGCCACTCGATCCTTTCCCATTCCCATTGGGTGATACCCTGGCCCGCCTCAGGGGGCGGGCATGTGTTGACTTTTGTGTTGTGTTTACTGGCGAAGATGGCGTGTCAATCATTAGAGTAAGTGCTTTGGATTGGACTACTCCCGGGACTCCGGGGACCCGTGCCAAATTTGCCCCAGAAATGAATTGTGGGTTTGTAGTCTCAGAGTTGCTCCTTAGCTTCCGGAAACTGCAGGCCGAGGAACAATTGGACTACATATCCCAGCAGTACAGTCACAGCTCAGTCTTGATAGTAAACAAGAGTCATTGGGACACGTGTATCAGCTCGTTTGTTTTGGTGCCTGGGACAAAAGGGAGGGGGCGGAGGAAGGGACTGTTTCAAAGCTTGGGCCTCTCGCCTTCCTCTGAGCCTCTGCTAACACTTAGAGCGGCCCAAGGCCCTCGAAGCTCCCATCCCGGGCCGTAAACAGCTAGACCCGCTCGCTACTCAAAGTTTGGCAGGAGGCCAAGGTATTGTTTTAGCGCAAGGGGAAGGAGATGACCGCACCAGCGGAAGCAGTGGCAGGCTTGCAGGGGACTTGGTCACCCCAAAATCATAGTTTCAGGCACGAATGGGACTAAAGTGATGCTAGGCTTGTTGCCAAAACAGCAGATGTCTTTCGATCTAAGGCCAAGCAGGACTTGTGGCACAGACATCCAATTATTGAGACAAGTGGACTGCCAAGGAAGAAAGGAATTTTTAATACGACGTCTCCTTGGGAGAAAGATCCCGACTTAGAGAGATCCTGGGCTTTTAAAGCAGGGGGCCACATTCCTTGGGCAGGTCATGGTGTAACTAAGAAGGGGCTAAGTGCACTTGGGAAGGTCTGGTGGGAGAGGTGGTATTTTGGCACCAGGAATCTTGCTTGGGGGCCTTTGGAATCTGAACTCCTTTTTCCTGCAGAAAATCCACCATTTCTGGGAAACAGCTCAAAAAATTCAAGTAGTTAAGAGATTATTTTTTAAAATAATTTTTTTTGTTGGTTACAGGCTTGACCGGCAGTGGGAGCTAGAATTCCTTTATCCTGTGTTTTGCCTTGCCATCCCAGAACAGCAAATGGAGATTTCACCCAAGGTTTCTTCTACGCCAGCTGAATGCCTGGCATTATGAGGCTGAGGGGGACGGACTGTGAGAGGGTAGCTCGAGGTCCAGACTTTACAAAGTTTGAGAGGGAAGGGGAGAAGGATTATTATTCTAAAATGTGGCAAGTCAGAGTGGTTTTCCATGTTGGCCAGTTTGCTTGTTGGTTTAATATAAAGCAGAGGGGTATAATATATGACCTAAACTGATTTAATCTGTGAATTACTATCTGTAAGTTTCTGTGTTAACCATTTTCCCCCTCTCGACAGTTTCACGTAGAAGAAAACTGTCTTTACACTTCCTTTCCACTAGGAGTTCCTTCTTAAGTTACTAATGCTCTGACTCACCAAAAGAGAATGAAGGCTGCTTTGCTTTATAGTTATCTTCTCTTTAAACATGGCTACCCATGGTAGTGGGGCACCCCTAGTTTGTAATTGGTATTTTTACCATTCACACTACAAAGGCGTTATTAAGCCTTTTTTCCCCTTTGAACCTTTGCTATTCAATCATTTAAGCTATGCTTAAGGTTTCGTATCTTAAGAATACTAAATGTATGCTTAGTACTATATTAATAAGAAATCTGTAAAAGCAAGCTTTTGATAAAAGCCTGAAATTATAGCTATTTAAAACCTCCTACTTTTCTTGAGTTTTTAAATGTACCTGAAAGTCACATAACAAACCAAAAAATCTCAGCAACCTCCCCTATGTTGAAACAAATTTCAAAACTCCTTCAGGGATTCCCCATTTAAATCCTAGAAGTGAAATTATAGTCTTCCCTACACCATGATCAAGAATGTACTCTGTATGTTCACAAATAGTAATAAAGCATTTTATTTTATTTTTTTAAATAATCCAGAGAAGTGCCAACAAAATGCTTAATTTTTTTCCCTGAGGAAAAAGAACAGGATTGGAAGTTACCATCTTTCAGTGATTGATAAAATGACTCAAGCAATGTCTCTGTCTCTGCTGCTTTGTGTATTTTTGTTAATTTTCTTATTTCTTCCTTTTATTTATTTTTTTCATTGAAGGGTCTTTGTGCCCCAGAATTGAAAATATAAACTCCATTCCAACATTTAATTTCTTCACAAAAAGAAAAATAAATCCATGGAGTTCTCCTAATAATTTAAAATTAAGATTGGAGACATTTATGTCTAACTCATAGGAAATTAAAAAGTTCTTTCTTTCTAAAAAAAAATGATTTCTCAAGAATTTGAGAAACTTTTACCCCTTTTCAACACAGAAACTGAGATTTGCTTTTACCTAGAACTTATTTTAAAAAGTTAAATTATTGGAAAGTTATTAACAAAAGCCTTAGTGATATTTTTTATTGGTGGACACAAGAATGGAAAGAATAAATTCAACTTCAGATCCAGATATTGTACATTATTATAAATAATAATATATTTTTTATTTTGAGACACAGTCTCATTCTGTTGCCCAGGCTAGAGTGCTTTGGCATCAGCCTCGCTCATAGCAATCTCAAATTCCTGGGCTCAAGTGATCCTTTTGCCTCAGCCTCCCAAGTAGCTGGGACTATCAACTCACTTTTCCATTTTTAGTGAAGATGAGATCTGGCTCTTTTCTTGCTCAGGCTGGCCTTGAACTCTCAACCTCAAGCAATCCTCGGACCCAGGCCTCCCAGAGTACTAGAATTATAGGTGTGAGCCAGCCCTATAAAGGCTTTCCACTGTCATATTCAGAGATATTTATTTAGTTCTATTTGATGACCATTGTGCTAATTAAGGAGAATATAAAGATATAAAACATGTTTTGCATACTTTATCTCATTTTTGTCCAAGTCTTTAAAAATGAGTTGAATTCAAATAGTTTAGTCATAACTGATTAAATTACTAATATTATAATTTTGTACACTTTTTTTTTTTTTTGTAGAGACAAAGTCTCACTTTATCGCCCTTGGTAGACTGCCATGGCGTCACACAGCTCACA
The DNA here is from genome assembly GCA_963574655.1 of Perodicticus potto. Lineage (NCBI taxonomy): Eukaryota > Metazoa > Chordata > Mammalia > Primates > Lorisidae > Perodicticus > Perodicticus potto. The sequence goes on along the minus strand of CAUYRH010052464.1, from coordinate 54,293 downwards.
GCAACCTCCAGCTCCCAGGCTTAGGTGATTCTCTTGCCTCAGCCTCCCGAGTAGCTGGGACCACAGGCGCCCGCCACAACGCCCAGCTAAATTTTCTACACTTTTAAATAGACAATTAGTCCTGTCTTCTGACTTCCCTGCAGAGCTAATGACTGCCTTACTACCCTGAGTATTTAACAGGAACATCATCTTTTTTGTTGTTTTTGAGACAGAGTCTCACTTTGTTGCCCTGGGTAGAGTGCCATTGCATCATAGCTCACAGCAACTTCTTGGGCTTAAGAGATCCTCTTGCCTCAGCCTCCTAAGTAGCTAAGACTACAGGCACTGGCTGCAACACCTGGCTATTTTTTAGAGACAGAGTCTCCCTTTTGCTCAGGCTGGTCTTGAACTTGTGAGCTCGAGCAATCCACCCACCTCAGCCTCCCAGAGTGCTGGGAGCACCTGGCCCAGGAAGATCATCATTTGAGTGAACTACTAAAACAGGGCAACTTATTAGCCAGAACAAAGATCAAATTATAAAACTAATAAGATCTCCTTGGAAATTTTTACATGCATAAATTATACTTAACCTATAATTACAGACATTAATACAAAATTTTTGTCCTGCAGATGTTTCCATGATAAAACTGACATGAGAAAATGTTTCTTTAGTACCTTCTCTTGGTTAGTACGAATATATCTATACATAAATATACACACATAAAATCAATGCCAAAATATGTCAAGAAATTGTCATCTTAAATGAAAATGGCTTCTTTTTTTTGAGACATGGTCTTATTCTATCACCCTGAGTACAGTGCCCTGACATCCCGGCTCACAGCAACTCAAGAAATCCTCTTGGCTTTCAGCCTCCCAAGTAGCTGGAAAAACAGGTGTCTGCCACAATGCCCACCTAGTTTTTCTATTTTTAGTAGAGACAGGGTCTCTTTCTCAGGCTGGTCCCAAACTCCTGTGCTCTGGCAATCCACCCACCTTAGCCTCCCAGAGTGCTAGGATTATAGGCATGAGTTACCACATTCAGCCTTAAGTCAAAATGTCTTTTCAGCATTTTATGTAATTATATTACTTTAAAGAAACATCAGGTCTAATTTGATATAGTAAAAAGAAAAATAGATAAATCGTATTTAGAGGTGAAATTGTTTTTTTTTTTTTTTTTTTTGTTGAGACACAGTGCCACCCTATGCCCCTGAGCAGAGTGCAGTGGGCATGGTAACTCAGTGCAACCTCTGACTCGGGCTGTGGGCATCCCGCTGCCTCAGCCTCCGGAAGCCGCTGGGATTACAGGTGCTCGCCACCACGCCCGGCTGGGTTTTTCCATTTTTTTCATGAGTCGGGGTCTCACTGTCGCTCAGGCGAGTCTCGAACTCCTGAGCTCAAGCAATTCTCCCTTCTCAACCTCCCACAGTGCTGGGATTACAGGCATGAGCCACCGCATCCAGCCATATCATATGATTTTTCTACCTTAGATTCTTAATATGGTGTATTACATTAATTTGTGTTTGAATATTGTTTATTTTAAACATGAATAGGTATTGAATTTTGTCAGATGATTTTGAATTTTGTCAGATGATATTCCTCATTGATATGATGATATGATTTTTCTTATTTTATTTTTTTTTGTTAAAATAAAAATTATTTTATTTTATTTTATCTCACTTTGTCACCCTTGGTAGAGTGCTGTGGTGTCATAGCTCACAGCAACTTCAAACTCCTGGGCTTAAGCCATTCTCTTGCCTCAGCTTCCTAAATAGCTGGGACTACAGGCGCCAGCCACAACGCCCATCTATTTTTAGAGGCAAGGTCTTGCTCTGGCTCAGGCTGGTCTTGAACCTGTAAACTCAGGCAATCCACCCATCTCAGCCTCCCAAGTGCTGGGATTACAGGCATGAGCCACCGCATCCAGCCATTTCACATGATTTTTCTACCTTAGATTCTTAATATGGTGGATTACATTAATTTGTGTTTGAATATTGACCCAGCCTTGCAGTATGGAATAAACACCACTTAATTATAATGCATAATTCTTTTTATATATTGCTGAATTATATTTACCAATTTTTTATTTTTATTTTTTTGAGACAGAGTCTCACTTTGCTGCCCTTGGTAGAGTGCTGTGACATCATAGCTCACAGCAACCTCCCACCCTTGGGTTCACGTGAGTCTCTTGCTTCAGCCTCCCAAGTAGCTGGAATTACAGGCACCCGCCACAACTCCCGGCTATGTTTATTTTATTATCCTTTTTTTTAGAGACAGAGTCTCATTTTATCTCCCTTGGTGGAGTGCTGTGACATCATAGCTCACAGCAACCTCAAACTCTTGGGCTCAAGCGAGTCTCTTGCTTCAGTCTCCCAAGTAGCTGGAATTACAGGCACCCACCACAACTCCTGGCTATTTCTATTTTATTATTATTATTTTTAGAGACAGAGTCTCACATTATCTCCTTTGGTAGAGTGCTGTGGCATCACAGCTCACAGCAACCTCCAGCTCTTGGGCTTAGGCAATTCTCTTGCCTCCACCTCCCAAGTAGCTGGGACTACAGGCACTCGCCACAACGCCCGGCTATCTTTTTTTTGTTGTTGTTGCAGTTTGGCCGGGGCTGGGTTTGAACCCACCACCCTCGGTATATGGGGCCAGCACCCTACTCACTGAACCACAGGTGCCACCTTCCTGGCTATTTTTAGACAGGGGGTCTCACTCTTGCTTAGGCTGGTCTTAAACCTGTGAGCTCAGGCAATCCACCTGCCTTGACCTCCCAGAGTGCTGGGATTACAGGTGTGCACCACCATGCCTGGCTTCTAAAGGTTATTCTAGATCACAGAAAGCTTGGCTTACTGTGTTCTGACCTGATTTGTCTATACAGGCACTGTAAGAAGTGGTGATTAACACCCACAAGCCTTCTTGTTAGCTTTATGCAGTGATCAATGCCAGAAAACCAACTTCTGTCTGGAGATGTCACTATAAGGAATGTAGGATTGGGGGCAGCACCTGTGGCTCAAAGGAATAGGGTGCCGGCCCCATGTGCCGGAGGTGGTGGCGGGTTCAAATCCAGCCCTGGCCAAAAACTGCAAAAAAAAAAAAAAAAAGAATATAGGATTGAACCTATTCTATGCCTGAGATTTTTAAAATTTCTCTTACTTACTCTTCTACTCATAGACCAGGAAACTGAACCAAATCCATCTTCCTCAGGCTCAGGTTTCCATCTTCGGGAAGAACGCAGTGTCTGCCGCGGTTTTTTGGCCTGCAGGGAAGTGTTTTTCTGTGTGTTAGGCTGAGACCTCGAAGGCCAGAATACAGGTGCCCAGCAGTGTGGGTCTGAGGGCCTGTGGACGTCAGTTCAACACAGGCTACAACCCTTGTTCCTTAATGGTGGGCGTGTGGTGCCAAACCCAATGAAATTTATCATCAAATATGCACCCACGTAAGCCTTGGTTACACAATCAATTTGTGTAATTACATCCTGGTGAAAATAGGACTGATTCCTATTATAAGAAGATGTAAATTACTAGATTTTCATTAAAAGTAAAGGTCAGTAAAAATGATCTTTCCTGAATACTGAAGTGAGAAAAATACCATTTAAAGAGCATTCTGTTTGTTTGTGAGAGGGTAGTCTACTAAATTAAAGGTGAGAGACAGATCAAGAAGAAAAAGGCTTTATTTTATTCCTGCCATAAAATAGAACATTAAAAACCACTAACTCCCTCCTCCTCACCCTTTTTGGGTTTTCAGCTGATAGATACAGGGGATGTTCCCAGCCAAGCTCTAGACTGGGGCATAGAAGGGGGACAGTGGTTGTATCTGAGGCCAAGTTTCCACCCAGTATGGCCCAACAGATGTTAACACACGGGGGGAGTGAACTACCAAGTTGCTGCATAGAACTTTCTCACTGTTTAAAGAGAGATATGTGAAGAAAGAGGGAGGGTGGAATGAACTCCATGATGGGCTGAAATGAGAGGTTACAGGTCTCAGTAGGAACTCAAGGTTTGTTATGAGATACCCTTGCGTGCCCTGTATTCTGGCATAGGAGGTCTCAGCCTCACACACGGGAAGACACTTCTTTGCAAGCCGAGAGCTATGGCAGACACTGGGGTCCTTCGGAGGATGGAAACTTGATCAGGGGCGAGTCCTCACTGCAGGTGAGCAATCCTGAGGAACATGGGTCTGGTTCAATTTCCTTAACAAAAAAGATACGAGGCTGGGTGTGGTGGCTTGTCTGTAAATCCTAACACCTTGGGATGTCGAGTCGAGGATGATCTGAGCCTAGAAGAGTTCAAGAACAGCCAAGGCAATGGAGAAACCCTGTCTCTACAAAAAAAAAAAAAAAAAAAAGGTGTTTCCTCTGTTCATCTTGTGCTGTGTGCTGATCCACCGTATGGGGATGCCTCACTTTATTTATCATTGTACTGTTCTTGGACTTTTTGTAACTTATTTTTTTATTAGCTCATAACTGTGTACATTACTGCATTTGTGGGGTACAATGTGCTAATTTTATATACAACTGGGAATGCTTACATCACCCTGGTTAACATAGCCTTCCCCTCGCTTATTTAATTGTTGTGTTAAGACATTTATACTCTACTCTTAATTATTCTTGGACTTTTGAGGGTTTCCCCCACTATGTTGGTTTGAACACTCACAGACATGGTGCCTGATGAATGAGCACAGTCTCCAAGGCACACATCTAGGTATTGGACGTGTCTGGGAACATATGTTGACTTCCCACCGTAGCAGCTGGAATTTTCCCAAAGTGGCCACAGCAAATTCTCTCCTACATATGCTTCTCCTAAGATGTGATTCTGACTCTTCTCCTAACAAGAGTCAGGATCTGTGTTCCCACCATGTCTTGACTCTGGATAGAAAGTCATTATGGCAGAAGTGGTGCTTATGACTTCCGAGGCCAGGACATGAAAAAGTGACACAGGACCTGCTGGTTCTCCTGAGCTCTTGCTCTTGGAACACGCCTACCACCCATAAGGAAGCCCCTAAGGCCACCAGTGCACAGCCGGAGTCGAGCTGCCAGGTCCATGAGTGTGCTGGGTTGGAAGTGGGTCCTGTAGACGTGGAGCGGTCAAGCTATGTCTGCTGGCTTGGTGCCTGTGGCTCAACGGGCTAAGGCGCCAGCTACGTACACCTGAGCTGGCGGGTTCAAATCCAGCCCGGGCCCGCCAAACAACAATGACGGCTGCAACCAAAAAATGACCAGGCGTTGTGGCGGGTGCCTGTAGTCCCAGGTACTTGGGAGGCGGAGGCAGGAGACTCGCTTGAGCCCAGGAACTGGAGGTTGCTGTGAGCTGTGATGCCACAGCACTCTACCCAGGGGGACAGCTTGAGGCTCTGTCTCAAAAAGAAAAAAAAAAAAAAAGCTATGTCTGTTGAGTCCTGCCCCAGGAGCAGACCCATGAGCAGAAGGAATGACTGTTGTTTTGTGCTACAAAAGTGGCTCGTCACCCAGCAGCAGACAACGGACCCACACGTTCACCTTCCTGGGCAGTGCCACGCGGCCACGTTGCTCTCCAAGGTGACTGTGCCTTTGCGTTGTGGCAGGCAGGCTGTATGCTTCAGTTGCTCTTCCTTGCCATCACTGAGTATTGTCAGACTTTGACATTTGTGCCTATTTGGTGTGGCTTTAGTTTAGGTTTCCAAAATTACTGGGAAGGTTATCGATCCCTTCCATGTTCTCTGCAAAGAGCCTGTCATGACATTGGTTTCTTTGCTGATTGTGGGTTTTGCCCGTAATTCTATTGGCATGTTCGCCTCTAATGGATCTGAAAGGGTTCTTTATAAATTCGAGCATTGATCATTTGCAAAATTTTTTTTTTTTTTTTGAGACAGAGCCTCAAGCTGTCACCCTGGGTAGAGTGCCATGGCATCACAGCTCACAGCAACCTCAAACTCCTAGGCTTAAGCGATTCTCTTGCCTCAGCCTTCCAAGTAGCTGGGATCACAGGCGCTTGCCACAACGCCTGGCTATTTTTTGGTTGTAGTTGTCATCGTTGTTTGGCAGGCCCAGGCTGGATTGGAACCCACCAGCTCTGGTGTATGTGGCTGGTGCCTTAGCCGCTTAAGCCATGGGCGCAGAGCCCATTTGCAAAGATTATATGTTGCAAATTATCTTCTACTCTTTGTTCTTCATTCTCTTTATGGTGTCTTTTTTTTTTTTTGAGACAGAGTCTCACTAAGTCTCCCTGGGGTAGAGTGCCATGGAGTCATAACTCACAGCAACCTCAAACTCTTGGGTCAAGCAATTCTCTTGTCTCAGCCTCCTGAGTAGCTGGGACTATAGGTGCCCACCACAACGTGCAGCTATTTTTTAGAGACGGGGGTCTTGCTTTTGCTTAGGCTTGTCTCGAACCTGTGAGCTCAGGAAATCCACAGGTGTGAGCCACCGTGCTGCCATCTTTATGGTGTCTTCTGAGGAACAAAAATATGATACATACTTTCTATACTTTTATTTTTAGTAGGTGTTATTTTTCAGGTGTATTTCTTTTAATAATATTTATATTCTAATCACAGAAGCTATCTTTTAATAGATGAATTTAATTCAGTTACACTTCTCTGATTACTCAAATGTTTGAACTTGGTCTTGCCAACTCACATTATGTTCCTTGTTTATCATTCCTGTTTATAGTTGGTGCTGTCAATTTTTTTTCATTTCACTATTTTCTCAGCTGTTTTGAAAGTTGTTAAGTTCGATTTTCATCTTTCTAGTGGAAACTTTCTGATATTTTAACACTTGAAACCTTTTTTGGGTATTGATTCTATTTTTTTTTTTTTTTTTTTGAGACCAAGTCTCTCTTGCTTTTATAGAGTGCCCTGGTGTCATAGCTCACAGGAACCTCAAACTCTTGGGCTGAAGTGGTCCTACTGCCTCAGCCTCTCAAGTAACTGGGATCACAGGTGCCCACTACAATGCCCAGATATTTTTAGAGATGGGCTCTTGCTCAGGCTGGCTTTTTTTTTTTTTTTGAGACAGAGTCTAACTTGGTCACCTTTGGTAGCGTGCCATGGCGTCTTAGCTCACAGCAATCTCAAACTCTTGAGCTCAAGTGATTCTCTTGCTTCAGCCTCCCAGGCAGCCGGGAGTACAGGTGGCCACCACTGTGCCCAGCTATTTTTTAGAGACGGAATCTCATTCTTGCTCAGGTTGGTTTTGAACTCGTAAGCTTAGACAATCCACCCACCTCACTCTCCCAAGTGCTGGGATTACAGGCGTGAGTCATGGTGCCCTGTACTCAGGTTGGTCTTGAACTCCTGAGCTCAAGCAATCCACCCACCTCAGCCTTCCAGAGTGCTGGGATTACAATTGTGAGCCATTGTGCCTGGCTCTATTTTCTGTTGGTTCTAAACAAGAATTTGGTTTCCTTTCACTTCATGCTGTCCCCTTGCCTTACCACACGTTTTGTTCATCTGCAATTTCTCTCAGGTTATTATCTGATTTTAACAGTCCAATCTGGTTACTTTGCTGGCGTGTACTCTTGTATTCATTTTGTTAAGGTATATATTTTAGAGAGTTTGCGTGTGGTAAACTTGAATGTTTTCATAAAGACTCCTGTATTCTGTTGTCTCACTCGAATGCTAGTTTCACTGTGTATGAATTCTGGTTCAATTCTCTCAAGGTTTGCAGGCACAGTTTGATTAACTCTGATGAAGATCCTTCCTCTCTGCAGGATTCTAAGCTGGTCCCTTCATCCCTGGAATCCCTTAGGATGTCACCGACATGCCTAAGTGTGGGGGCTTTTTTCTTCATTCCTGAGCATCATTTCTATTGTTCGAGAAGGCACTGTCCCCTGTTTCTTCTGTTCCGTGGAGAAGAATTTCATGTCTTTTCAACCTCTATTTCATGAGATTGCCTTACTCTTGCTGTGTCGTGGGAGAGCCTCTAGCTTGTTGGTTTACGTCTGGCTTCCCCAAGGTGGAGGACAGAGGGCTGTGGGCTCAGCTTGCTTGCCTTCTGCTTTTGGCTGCCATGGTGCATTTGGACTTAGATAAACAGGCATTTGTAGAGCAGAGAGGACATTTGTAGCTCCTGGTCAGGACTCCAGTGCTGGGCCTGTCCCACCATGGCTGAAGGGTATGTCTGGAGGGAATATCAGCTTCAAGGTGGGAACTTGCTCAGGACCACCAGATCACCTTGGCTGTGGTCCTAATCCAGCCTCCAAATTTTTACTTCACAACACATACATTGGGTGCAGGGGGCACGAATTCTGGCCTGCAAAAGGCCCATGGGGCTCTGGCTTCTACCAAGGATACACATGAACAAGGCTGTCCCACTTCTGATGAGGCATTTGGTGGGGCACCTGGCATGGGCCTGCCCTACCCACCCACATGGAGGAAGGTGTCACCAGCTCAGGAGGACCTGACTCTGTCCTGGGGCAAGCAGTGTCTCTCTCTGTGGGCCTGCCCAGGCTGCTAGGGGCTCCTTCTTTAGCATTGCACTAAGCATAAATCCTTGAAGGAAACCAGGGAAACATCTAGGCTTCTCATCTTAAAACATTTTGGGACTCAGAGTGAAAACTGTCCTGCCACCACTGAATTTCTGAGTTTAAACAGAAGGCCAAAGAGGAAGTAGTCTCCTGGTGAGTAAGACTCAGGTCTTGGAACTCCTGCCATAGGGTCTCTTCTTAAAATCTTAGATGGTGTCTGTTCTACCTAGAGCCTGGGCAGGTGCTCAGGACCTCATCAACGCACACTAGGTGCACAACGCTGAAAAGAGGAAGCTTTGAGCTGGGGTGGACCCCTCGGGCCCCCAGAAGCCCACACACAGGGCTGTGCCCGTGAGACAGGCACACGCAGTGGCTCCTTGGTTCTACCGAGCACTGCCCCCCAAACCACTCTTCCCTCGCCGCCGTGACCCAGGAGGGCGCCCCTATGAGCCCAAGGGCACCACCGTCCAGCAGCATTCCCGCGGGGGGCCGACAGCCTTCCAGGTTCCTCTGCCCGCTTTTGTCCCCTTCCCTCACGGTCCTCTACTCCCATACTCCACCCCTGCCCCTTCAGGGCTCCCCGCTGGCCACTCGGGACCCCTCACTTCTGCCCAGACCCTCCTTCCTCAGGGTCCCCACTCTGCACCGCCCTCACCCCGCAGGGCTGCTCACTCCCGGCCCAGTCACCTCTTCCCGAGGGTCCCCTCGCCCGTGCTCCGTCCTCAGGGACCCCCCAGCCGGGCCCCCAGCGGCGCCCGCCCCCGCGCGGCAGAGGCGGCGGAGCCTGCGCGTCACGGCGGCGGCGGGCGGGGCGCGTCTCGCACGCAGCGCGCCGGGCGGAGCGCTCGCCGCATTGTTTGCTTCGCTGGGGAGCGAGCGAGCGACCCGGCCCGGCGTCCGAGCGGCCCGCGCCCCGCGCCCGCGCCCGCGCCCGCGCCCCCCGAGCCGGGCCTCCAGCCGGCCCCGAGCCCGCGCCGCGCGAGCGGCCACCGAGAACCCGCGGCCGGCGCTGCTGGGCCGGGAGCCGCCGGGGCCGAGAGGAGCCCGCGCCCAGGAGCGGCGGCCGGGCCCGGCCTGCGCGGCCGTTGGCGGAGGAGCCGCGGGCGCCATTAGCGCCTCCTCGGCCGCGCCAGCCCCCGCGCCTGCCCGCCGGGCTCCCGCGGCCGCGGCGCCCCGAAGGTGAGTGGGCGCAGGCCGGGCCGGGCCGGGAAGGCCTCCCCGCCGCCTCGGCCCGGCCTCTCGGGCTTGTGGTGTCGACGCCATGTTTGGCGGCGGCGGCGGCGGCTCCGCATTGTCCGCGGGCCGGGCGGGGAGGCCGGCGGGACCGGGGGGACCGGGCGGGGAGGAACCAGGAAGAGCGGGGCGGCCGGCGGGCGGGGGCCGGGCCTGGGCTGCGGCGGGAGCCGGCGGCTCGGCGCTGCCGGGCGGCGCCCGGGCCGAGGTCCCCGCCCGGAGCCCACGCGCGAGCCGGGCCGGAGCCGCCGCCGTGCCCGAGCCGTCTCCTTATGTAACAGGCGGCTCGGTTGGTTTTGCAAGGCGAGAAAGTCCCTGTGAGTGGGGACGTGCTCGGCGGGCGCCCCGCGTGCGCGTGTCCCGGCCTTGGGCTTGGCTGGGCCTTTCGGGAGAAGTAACTTTGCTGGGGCAAAATTCACGCAAAGTGCAGCTCCTACGAGCGGACGTTGAGTTTGACAAGTTGACACACCCCAGAAAACAATCCTCCCTCTCGTGGAGAACGTTCCCGTCCCCCCGGGAAGCTCACCCTGCCCGGGGCTGTTTGTAATGCCGCGGTTCGTGGGATTCGGGTGTCTCTTACGGTAAGGCGCGGGCTGGCACCTGCTCTGCCCCCGCTGCCCTGTTTTACAGGGGAGGGTGTGATGCCCCCCTCCCAGGGTTTCAATGGCTGGTCTGGAGCAGGCAGGAAATGGACTGATTGGAGACGAGCTGGTCGTCAGTGGCGCCTGCAGGCTTCCCAGCCTGTGTGTGACGGCTCATCGGTGTGCATGTCGCCCTGCTCCTCCCAAGGAGGGCTGGTCCCTACATAAGGGCAGAGTACAGGGCTCTGGGTGGGCAGCGCAGGGCGGCCGCGGCTGTGGGTCTCCCCCCCACCCCCCCCAGGGCTGCTGGGCGCCCTTTTCTGCATCACAGGTACGTTTATGACTACAGACCACTAAGGATCAGGGTATAGATTCTTTCTCTTGTGGAAAATGGTTAAGGATCTTCAGTACTGTGGCAGAGTGTGGGTTTTGCAGGGCTGCTTATAGTTAGAGCTTTTGGTACTTTGCTGCAGAGGGGAAAATTACATGTTTGCTTTTGATCTGGTGAGTAACCAGCTGTTGCTTCTGCCCCACCTCGTAATAACATGCGAAGTCCCTGGGTGTGTTTGCAGCCCCTCAGCAGGTTGTGCTGCTGACATCTGGGGGCTGCATCTTCTCACCTTGGGAGTGGTGGCAGGGGCTGCTGCCCAGGGGCCCAGGGCCAGCGGGGAGGTTTTGCTGGTGGCTCCCCTTGAATCCAGGCTTGAGGGGTCTCCTGGAGGCTCCATAGATTCGGGTGAGGATCTTCAGGTTCATCTTCATAGGGAATTGCTACCAGTTTCAGAATCAACTATGCATTTCTACTTGGCTCAGAAAAAGAAAAACACAGTCTGAAGGGTCTGTCTTAAAAACTACTTGGGATCTGCTGGGATTTCCTTTTGGGACTTGGAGAGTGAAGCCTGCTCTTGGAGGGCTTTTCCTGAAGACCGGTAGACCGGGGTCAGGCTGCCCCACACGCCCCAGGGCCCGATGCGGGGCTTCCCTGACATGGCAGGGGCAGATACAGCTGTGGGGCTTCAGGTTCAGCTGGGAGCATTTGCTCGTGAGTCATTCTCTCAACAATCATCTTGCTCCCTGTCAGTAAAGGGAGGAGCTGAGTAGTACTCATTGTTGCCCAAGGTGCTACCTTGGCGGCTGGTGGTCTAGAGTTGGCAGGTCTTCGGATGAGGTCCTGGACACCAGGCCACCCCAGGGAAGACTGCACATAGTAGCAGTTGGTGGTTCAGACAGTGGAGGCCTCCGCCACAAGGAGGTGGTGGTACGCGCTGTTAGCCCATTGCTTTTGCCTACTTGTTAAAACAGCACATCTTCATAGATGTCTGTGGCCAGGTTTTCAGGTGCTCACAGTCAGGGGCTCTGCAGGCAGTGTGGGGGGAGCTTTGAGGGTCTAGCACTTGCCATGGGGCAGGAGCAAGGCATCTTATTTTCAAGTGTGCTAGAAAGTGGGCAGAGTGTCGTACGTATCTGGGATTGCTTGAAAACAAGGAGGACGTGGCCAGCACTGTGGTCAAGCCAGGGCTAAAGAGTGCCCTTGAAGGGAGAGGCAAGCTGGCTGGGCCTGTGGGGGTTTCCATGGTCATCACTGCTAGGGCCCTGCAGAAGCTGATTTGGGTCCTACCGGGGTGAAGACATCTCTTGAGACCAGTACAGGGCTGCCTTCTTGGGTCCCGGTGTGGCTGGTACCCTGTGCCTTGGTGTGGTAGTGGGAGACCTGTAGAGAGGCTGTGGTCTGTTCCCTCCCTCCTCGTGCTGTTGGCCCCCTGGGGGAATGCTGCAGGACCAGGATGGTGCCCTTGGGCTCATAGGGGCACTCTCCTGGGTTATAGCGGGGAGGGAAAAGAGTGGTTTTGGGGGAGTGCTCGGTAGATCCAAGTAGCCACTGCGTGTGCCTGCCTCATGGGCACAGCCCTGTGTATGGGCTTCTGGAGGACCCCCTGCATGCCAGCAAAGCAGCTCTAATGGGGGGCTCTGGCCTGGGACCCCACTCTGGAGGGCATTGCTGTCTCTTCTGGAGGGCAGCCTGTCAGTGTGACTGGTGAGTGGTGGGTCCTAGCAGCCTAGAGGGACTTGGGTCAGCAGAGGCCTGGATGGCTGCTCCCCACTGTCCTCGTGATGCCACTGTTCTGTCCTCTGGTCCTCGGGTCACTGCAAGGCCCTTCAAGGAAGCTGTCAGGCCGGTCACATCTGATGGTGAGTTGTGGGGTTTTTGAAACCTCTGAAATTTGTGAGGCATGAGTTTCATTTTGATTGAGTGACGAGTTGATTAGGTGACTAGCCCAGTGTACCTTTATGGTTTTCTGAAGTCGTTTGTCACCTTGGAGGAGCTAACTTTACCCTTGGCTTCGTTTCAGGTAATCATTACCAAATGAGGAGGAAAGGGCGATGCCATCGAGGCTCTGCAGCGAGGCACCCCTCTTCCCCATGCAGTGTTAAACACTCCCCCACACGAGAGACACTGACCTACGCGCAAGCTCAGAGGATGGTCGAGATAGAAATCGAAGGGCGCCTGCACCGGATCAGTATTTTTGATCCCCTGGAGATCATACTAGAAGATGACCTCACTGCTCAAGAGATGAGTGAATGCAACAGCAATAAGGAGAACAGCGAGAGGCCACCCGTGTGCTTGAGAACTAAGCGTCACAAAAACAACAGAGTCAAAAAGAAAAACGAAGCCCTCCCTAGTGCCCACGGCACCGCGGCCTCGGCCAGTGCCCTCCCTGAGCCCAAGGTGCGCATTGTGGAGTACAGCCCCCCTTCGGCGCCCAGGAGGCCCCCCGTGTACTACAAGTTCATCGAGAAGTCAGCGGAGGAGCTGGATAACGAGGTGGAGTACGACATGGACGAGGAGGACTATGCCTGGTTGGAGATTGTCAACGAGAAGCGCAGGGGTGACTGCGTGTCTGCCGTGTCGCAGAGCATGTTCGAGTTCCTGATGGACCGCTTTGAGAAGGAGTCGTACTGCGAGAACCAGAAGCAGGGCGAGCAACAGTCCCTGATCGACGAGGATGCCGTGTGCTGCATCTGCATGGATGGCGAGTGTCAGAACAGCAACGTGATCCTCTTCTGTGACATGTGCAACCTGGCTGTGCACCAGGAGTGCTACGGGGTGCCCTACATCCCCGAGGGCCAGTGGCTGTGCCGCCATTGCCTGCAGTCCCGGGCCCGGCCGGCTGATTGCGTGCTGTGTCCCAACAAGGGTGGTGCCTTCAAAAAGACAGACGACGACCGCTGGGGCCACGTGGTGTGTGCCTTGTGGATCCCAGAGGTCGGCTTTGCCAACACGGTGTTCATTGAGCCCATTGATGGTGTGAGGAACATCCCCCCCGCCCGGTGGAAACTGACATGTTACCTCTGTAAGCAGAAGGGCGTGGGCGCCTGCATCCAGTGCCACAAGGCCAACTGCTACACGGCTTTCCACGTGACGTGTGCCCAGAGGGCTGGCCTCTACATGAAGATGGAGCCTGTGAAGGAGCTGGCCGGAGGTAGCACTACCTTCTCAGTCAGAAAGACCGCCTACTGTGATGTGCACACGCCTCCTGGCTGCACTCGGAGGCCTCTGAACATTTACGGGGATGTTGAAATGAAAAATGGTGTCTGTCGGAAAGAGAGCTCAGTCAAAGCAGTCAGGTCCACATCTAAGGTCAGGAAGAAGGCGAAAAAGGCCAAGAAAGTGCTGGCTGAGCCCTGTGCCGCCCTGCCAGCCGTGTGTGCCCCGTACATTCCTCCTCAGAGGTAAGCGCATCCACACACTGGCTGGAGGACCAGCCGAGAGGGAGAGGGTGGGACACGGAAGACCCCCACAGCCTGCAGGGCTCTGGGCTGCTTCCACTGCATGTCCTGTGGTCCTGTCCACTCGCCACATCACTGGGGGGCACAGACACTGCAGAAGATTCTTGTCTACAGACATGAGAGAATTGATGGCTTAATGCGTTGGCCTCCCAGGATAAGCCCGACACTGTCCTGGTCACTGTGGCCACGCTGGCATTCACTCAGCCAGGGTCTGCAGCCTTTAGTGTCCCTGTTTTGTTACCATTTTAACACATTAAAATGATATTCTTTGCCTTCCCCCAACCACATTTTAGAAACTTGTAGGATTTTTTTTTTTTGCAATTTTTGGCCGGGGCTGGGTTTGAACCCACCACTTCTGTTATATGGGGCCAGCGCCCTACCCCTTGAGCCATAGGCACCGCCTGAAACTTGTAGGAGTTTTAAAAAGTGATTTGGAAACCAGAAGTCCTGTGCTCCGTGGGATAGAAGCTTAGGTGGGGAGGAGAACAACTGTGGGGACCTCAGTGAGGGTGGGGACCTTGGTGAGGGTGGGGAGGAGAGCAACTGTGGGGACCACCGTCCTCTCGTGCAAGCTTGTTTTTTTTTTTTTTTTGAGACAGTGTCTCACTTTGTCACCTTGCGTAGAGTGCGGTGGTGTCAAAGCTCACAGCAACCTCAAACTCTTGGGCTTAAGCCAGTGGTTCTCAACCTTTCTAATGCTGCAGCCCTTTAATACAGTGCCTGTGGGTCGCTGGCTTAAGTGCATATCTTGCTTCAGCCTCCTGAGTAGCTGGGACTACAGGTGCCTGCCACAACACCTGACTGTTTAGAGACCAGGTCTCGCCCTTGCTCAGGCTGGACTTGAACTCAGGCCTCCCAGTGTTGGGATCACAGGCGTGAGCCCCGCCCAGCCTTCTTGCAGACTTTGTTGTTTTTCTGACGATTTCCTCAGTGGTGCAGACTTCGTCTGGTCTGCATCAGGTCCTCAGACCTAGAGCACAGTCTTCAGCAGCGCGAGGTGGGAGCTTGCTGTGGGCAGGCCTTCCCCTCTCGATTGTGACCCAGGGTGCCTGCCTCTCTCGAGTATGACCCAAGGGCGCCCGCCCCTCTTGTGTGTGACCCAGGTCCCTCGTTACTAAGTAGCTCGGGTCTGCTCCCAGTCCTTGACTGTGTCCTCTTGCTGGCCTGCTCCTCTTAACCGTAACTCGCTCCTTTTGTTTTATTATCCTTAAAAATACTCTTTGCTGGGGGATGGTACCTGTGGCTCAGTGGGTAGGGCACCGGCCCCATATACTGAGGGTGGCGGGTTCAAACCCGGCCGTGGCCAAACTACAACCAAAAAATAGCTGGGCGTTGTGGTGGGCGCCTGTAGTCCCAGCTACTTGGGAGGCTGAGGCAGAAGAATCGCCTGAGCCCGGGAGTTGGAGGTTGCTGTGAGCTGTGATGCCACAGCCCTCTACCAAGGGTGATAAAATGAGACTCTGTCTCTACAAAAAAAAAATTCTCTTTGCCTTCTTAGTCTGTGAGATAGGTGACAGTGAGTTTTTGCACCAGGGCCTGTGATACTGCGTGAACACTCCTCTGGGTTAGCCAGCTCCTCTATCTACTGCACTGCCTCCTTAATCTCTGAGAGGGCGACGCACTTTATATGGGGGATGTGGAGCTTTAGAACAGTTTGTCAAGTGAGTAAAGCCTCAGGATGAGGGAAAGATGAAAATGGACGTCTGCTCCTGACAGAGACTGTCTTGTCATTTGAAAATGATTCACTTATTAATAAAAATTGTACGTATTTTACAAATTGAGTAGCCGATAGACTTTCAGGACATTTTTATTAAAGAGTAAAAATTGCTGAGTGTTGTAATGGCTCAGACCTGAAATCCTAATGTTTCGGGAGGCCAAGGCAGGAGGATTGCTTTTTTTTTTGTTTGGAGACAGACCATCAAGCTGTTGCCCTCGGTAGAAGTGCCATGGCATCACAGCTCACAACAACCTCCAACTCCTGGTAGCTGGGACTACAGGTGCCTGCCACAATGCCCGTCTATTTTTTTTTTTTTTTTGGTTGTAATTGTCATTGTTGTTTGGCAGGCCTGGGCTGGATTTGAACTCGCCAGCTCTGGTGTGTATGGCTGGCGCCTTAGCCACTTGAGCTACAGGTGCTGAGCCAGGAGGATTGCTTTAACTCAGGAGTTTATGCTGCAGGGAGCTGTGATGATACCTCTGTGCTCTGGCCAGGTGACAGATTGAGAAACTGTTACACAAACACACACACAAAAGTAAAAATTCTCTTTAACATATTGAATATTATCAGCCTTTTGTATTATTTTCCTATACAGATGTCCTTGGCTTATGATGGGGTATAGTGCAATAGACACATCCCATTGTAAGTCAGAAATATCTTAAGTTGAAAATGCATTTAACCCACCCTCACACCTGCCCTCCAGTGCATCATGGCTCAGCCGGGCTATCTTTGGATGTGCTCAGAACACGTGCATTAGCCTGCAGTTCGGCAAAACCATCTAACCCAAAGCCTGCTTTATAATAAATACTTGAATATCTCATGTGATTTATTGAATACTGTACTGAAAGTGAAAAATAGAATGATTGTATGGGTACTCTTTCTCCCCCCCCTTTATTTATTTATCTTGAGACAATTTCACTCTGGCCCTGAGTAGAGTGCCGTGGTACACAGCTCATAGTGAAACTCTTGGGCTCAGGCAATTCTCTTGCCTCAGCCTCCCTTGTAGCTGGGACTATAGGAGCCCACCACAACTCCTAGCTTATTTTCCTGTTTTTAGTAGAGATGGTGGTCTCACTTTCTCAGGCTTGTCTCAAACTCCTGAGCTGAAGGAATCCCTCTGCCTTGACCTCCCAGAGTGCCAGGAGTACAGACGTGAGCCACTGCACCTGGTTGGTATGGGTGCTCTTTTAAGTACAGTGTCTACTGAATTTTTGTGGCTTTTGTACCATTGTAAAGTCAAAAAATTAAATTGAACCATCATTACATTGGGGACTGTATATTTGTGATTTGAAATAATTTATATTTAGCTGTATGTGATTAGATAATACAGGGTATCCCAAAAGTCACCCCTAAAGTGACTTATGTAGGAAAATGATAGGTAAATGTACTTTTATTTTTTTATTTTATTTTTTTTTGAGACAGAGCCTCAAGCTTTCACCCTGGGTAGAGTGCCGTGGCATCACAGCTCATAGCAACCTCCAATTCCTGGGCTCAAGCGGGTCTCCTGCCTCCGCCTCCCAAGTAGCTGGGACTACAGGTGCCCACCACAACGCCTGGCCATTTTTGGTTGCAGGTCATTGTTGTTTGGCGGGCCTGGGCTGGATTCAAACCCTCCAGCTCAGGTGTACGTGGCTGGCACCTTAGCCACTTGAACCACAGGCGCCAAGCCTAAATGTACTTTTGTTTACAAAATATTCATTACAAAATTTTACAAAGAGGCATCTAATGCATAGGTAATATTTTATAAATATTCTGTCATCATGGCTCACAGCAACCTCAAACTCCTGGGCTCAGGTGATCCTCCTGCCTCAGCCTCCCGAGTAGTTGGGACCATAGGTGCCTGCCATGATGCCAGGCTAGTTTTTCTATTTTTGGTAAAGACAGGACTTGCTCTTGGTCAGGCTGGTCTCGAACTCCTAAACTCAGGCAATTCACCTGCCTCAGCCTCCCAGAGTGCTGGGATTATAGGCGTGAGCCATTGTGCTAGCCATAATTTTTCTATTTTTAGTACAGACGGGTCTCGCTGTTGCTCAGACTAGTCTTGAGATCCTGAGCTCAAGCGGTCCTCCTGCCTTGGCCTCCTAGAGTGCTAAGATTATAGCCATGAGCCCCTGTACCCCTCAGTGTTTTTAAGCCCTAAAGATTGCTTTTTATTTCCCTGAGTGATAAGACTCTGGGATAGAGATGTGGGTATTATGGAATCTCTGGGGTCACTGCCAAGGTTTGCTCTAGCCAGTGTGGAGGGGGGTTGGTTGTGGGCAGCTCCCTGGGGGGAGGGCACAGGTGTTGTTTTTCTGGGGGGCACTCACCACAGCCCTCTGCAGTGGTCTGCTAAGCCCTTCCTCTCACGGTTGGCTGTGTTTTGCCCCTTGTGGGTTGAGTCTGCAATGTTGTAGACATCAGGCCAGGCGGCCACTTGCAGAGGTGTCTGGAGCTCATGTGGAGCAGATGTCCCCGTAGACATTCATCTGTCTTCCTCCCCTTATTTACTTTTCCCAAACAAAAGGAGTTTGCAACACAGAAAGAGAACATTTAAAATTAGGGAAGTTTTCTCCTAGAGAGGAAAAAAGGAAAAAAAAAATTGGGGAAGTTACGTAAAGGAAAGTCTAAAGAAGAAAGAAAATGTCCTTTCCTTCTCTTGTTTTTTCCTTCTAAGAAAAAAATCAAGCTTTGGTGCATGCAGTTACATTTCTCCTCCTGTTCCTGGTGTTGCCTTTTCCTCTTCCCTGAAGGGAAGGGGTGACTGGAGGGAGGGCCGCGTAAGTGGGGCCAGGTCAGCTGAGCATCCAGTCTGCTGATTTTGCTCTGGGTGGTGTGGGGGAAGCATCTGCATCTTTGGAGAGTGACCTCCGAGAGTTGTGGCCATGTCTGCTGTGTATCCTCTGGCTGTGGGGGACTGACCGGTGGGTAGGGTGTGAGTGCAGTGGGTGCACAGTCAGCGTGTCACCTGCCTAGGATGGGGGATGCCCTTGGGGTCTTGCGGGGGGGCCTCTTTTGGGAGAGGACTCCGAGACAGAGTGGGGTGCTCAGGAGTCATTCCACTGGACAGATAGTAAAATATTTTGGCTTGTGTTTTATGTCTTTTTCTCCATGTTTTTGGCAGTTAATTTTCCTACTTTATTGAAGTTTTGATCTGCTATGGATTGGCAAAACGAGAGCTGCTGGCTGGGTCTTCCTGGGTATGAGGCCTGTCGGGAGGCTTCGAGAACAGCGGTGTCTGAGTTTGCCCTGTGGACAGGCAAGTCCCTGTGGAGGGCTTTAGGTGAGCTGTAGGTGGCTGCTCTCCCTGTGTGCAGTCCAGAGCAGTCTGTGTTGGGTCTAAAATAGCGGCTACTCTGAAAGGATGCTCTAAAACAAATGGAAAAGTAAAAACGGCATGTTTGCAAATGCTGCTGTGTAGGAAGCAGCTGGTGCACGCCATGCCTGCTGCCAGTTGCTTTCTCCTGGTTGGGGCCCTCCGGAAGCTCTGCCCCGGGCAAGGAGCCACTCTGACTGCTCCCTTTGTGCCATGAGATTCCTGCCAGGCTGCCTTCGCAGGGCTCTTGTTTGGGGCAGGTCATGGTGCAGGAGGGAGGGGTGCCTCGAGAGGAGGCCTTCCTGGCAGTGAGGTGGGCTGCTGCATCTGGGGAGCAGGTTTGTGTGGGGTGAGGGCGTTGAAGCAAATACAGACAGTGCTGGGGAGACAGTCCGGGTGTTTGGAGGGTGGAGAGTCTCATCGCTTTGTCAAGGTGCTCTTCCGAGAGTCCGTGCTGTGGGCTGTGAGCTGGGCACAGTGTGTGCACAGTTCCGCCACCTTGGACCCCTCTACCTACCTCTGTCCTGGCCTCGCAGGCTCCGTCACACCCCCTGCAGTCTCTTCTGAGGCATCCCAGGTGCGCAGAGCAGGCACTCACGCATGGGGACACCCAGCCTGTTTAGCCAGCTGTGTTACTACTGCTGTTCACTCGCACCTGACTGGCTTTGGCAGAGACAGAGTTGACAGTTTATTTGAAGTTTTCTCTCCAGATTATCAGCACCCACTGCTCCAGTCAAGGTGGCTGGAGGATGGCTCTGTGTTTGCACCACAAGTTGGTGGTGGTACAGATAGGCTTTTTTCCAGACCTGCTGGTGGTGGGTACCTTGATTTTAACTTTTTATTTGGAAACAACTTCAAGTTTACCCAATGTTTCAAAAAACAAGGAGGGCACAGAACCCCCAGGCCTCTTTAGAGAGTCACTACTCGTGCACCCTGTAGTGCGGGTGGCCCTTGCTACACATGTCCAGGTGTGTCCCCAGTCACTGCATGCACTTGGCAGTGAGCAGGAGGGCCTGGGGCACCCTCTGCAGCCCCCGCTCCCTGCCTGGGCCAGGCACTTTCTGCTGTTGACCGCAGGTCTTCCTCAGTTGTCAGGTCTGGGTGTTCTGGAGGTTTTCATTGTCCTCTTGAAGGAGACATCCTGTCCCCTTTCAGTATTCTGCTCTTCATCTGGGGCTTGTCTGGTGTTTCCTCCTGGCTCACTGAGGCTCTGCCAGCTCTAGAGTGGGTGCCGCATGTCCCCCGCTCCAGGGCTCTGGGGGCGACAGCTGCCCGCGCAGGTGCCGATCATGTTGCAGGCGTCTCTGTGGGGTGAGTTCTGGTGGTCTGTGGGGAGACTTCAGGCCTGTGGTCCCTGCGTCTCAGAGTTGGCCTGGCTTGAGTGTGGGTGGTGGCTCCTGCTGTGGCTGGCTTCCCTGTGAGGTCTGAAAAAGCAGTAATCACCTCCCGCTTCTCTACGCAGGCCCTGTCCCTTCTTTGTCCTTGTGGTGGTCTGTCGGTGGCATGGAGCGGGAAGGCTGATTTTCAGAGTTGTCACTGCAGCAGGGTGTGGGCAGGTGGGGAGGTCTGGGGTACCTGGGAGCCTTTGGGGAGGAGCTCCGGTCCAGCAGGCTAGTGGGCCTTAACGGTGGACTGGGCTCTGCGGCCCTGAGACCTCAGCTCCCAGTCAGCTGCCTATGGTGAGTGGACCGAATTGGTCAACTGGTGGGGTGGCTGAACCTTCCCACCACCTTGTGGTATCATGGCTACTGTGCTGACATGCTGGACGTCGCTGTGTTGACCAGAGGTGACCGTGTGGACTCGTGCATGCTAGTGGTCCACACCTAGAGGCAGTTCCTGTTCTTCAGGCTTCGGGGGTAAAAAGTGATATTCTGTGGGAAAAAGCAGTGGCACATGAGCTGAGCTCCTGTGAGAGTGTGTCCTGTCCCTGGTGAAGTTAAGCCTGGAAAAGGGGGAGATAGCTTCTCAGACCCCTGATGGGCTGCTGGAGCCCGAGCTCCCTTCCAGGAAACAAAGAGTCCTTAATGGTGTTTTTTAATGTCGTTTTTTTCTATTTGTCAGGATTTTCATATAAGAAACTTTAAAATAAAGTCAGAGTTACCAAATGTAGCAGTTTTTTTAAAGGAATAATAAGAACTAGAAACTATATCATGGATAGGACCTTCCAGTTTCAGCAGCCCACTTTTGTCCTCAGCGGGTGCTTCATAAATTTGGGGTGGGGTCATCTCATCCACACCCTTGTAGTTTTTCTGCATTTGTTAGCATACGCTCACACACATGTGGCAGCTCCCTCATGTGCCCTCTCGCCATCTCAGACCCACGTGAGCAGTGAGCAGACATTCCTGGGGGTGTGCGGGCTGTGCGAGCTGTGCGAGTTCCCTGAGGTGAACTTAGTTTGGACGGCTGCAGGGTCTCAGCCTTGCCTAGCCTGGTGTGGGTCAGAGCGTGGCCTGTGGGCTGGAGCAGCCTCTGCCGAGTGCCCTGTGCACCGTGCCACTCTCCAGGGTTGGCTTTTCATTTCATTTTGCTGATGTCTTTAAAATTTTTTTTTTTTTGTAGAGACAGAGTCTCACTTTATCATCCTTGGTAGAGTGCTGTGGCGTCACAGCTCACAGCAGCCTCCAGCTCCTGGGCTTAGGGGATTCTCTTGCCCCAGCCTCTCGAGTAGCTGGGACTACAGGCGCCTGCCACAATGCCCGGCTGTTTTTCTGTTTTGCAGATTTTGGCCAGGGCTGGGTTTGAACCCGCCACCTCTGGCATATGGGGCTGGTGCCCTACTCCTTTGAGCCACAGGTGCTACCCTTTAAAAATTTTTTGTTTTGGAAATCTTTTTTTTCTTTTGAGACAGAGCCTCAAGCTGTCGCCCTGGATAGAGTGCTGTGACATCACAGCTCCCAGCAACCTCCAATTCCTGGGCTCAAGTGAGTCTCCTGCCTCTGCTCCCAAGTAGCTGGGACTACAGGCGCCCGCCACAACGCCTGGCCATTTTTTGGTTGCAGCCGTCATTGTTGTTTGGCAGGCCTGGGCTGGATTCGAACCCGCCAGCTCAGGTATATGTGGCTGGCGCCTTAGCCCGTTGAGCCACAGAGGCTGAGCCTGTTTTGGAAATCTTTAAAATAGGGTCCGCCTGTTCTTCAAGTCAGTGTCATATGTCTTCCACTACGGGTGGGTCCTCCTTGCCTGCTCCTACCTCTCGCTTGAAGCAAGTCCCGGTAACGCAATCCCAGTGTCAGTGTCAGTGTGTGTTTCTAAGACTCTTAGAAACAACCATAAGTTTATAGTGCTTGACTGTCTGGCTTGCTGATCCCCATGTCCTAGTTAGGGCTGCCAGATCAGGGACGTTGTATACATCCTGGGTCTGGTCTGGGTCTGAAGTTTGCCCCCCCTCCGAGGCCACTCAGCTTTGCTGTCTTTCCTGGAGTCCTGCGTCGTCCTGGCGTCAGTTGCGGGTGGCACAGGTGGGTCTGTTTGATGAGCCCCCCAAGCATGATGACTGGTTTGTGCTGCTCTCAGGGCCAGTCCTGACCCTCAGGCTTCCTGGGTGAGTGGCCCGTTCCTGAACCTCTGGCCACCCTGCCCAGGATGATGCGGCTCCTCCCAGCCCTCCTTCAGGGCTGTCCTGACGTGTAAGGGGTTCGGGGCTTCTCTGTACAGTGGGCAGTGGCTTTAATGCACTGTTTCATCTTGCTGGACTTTGGTTACCGTTGCCATTCCCTTGGTATTCTTTTAGGATGCTCTACAGCATGGGTTTCACTTAAACTGTAACGTGAACACGACCTTGATGCTCACGTAGGATGGACTTTTTTTTAGAGATGGGATCCTTTTTTTTTTTTTTTTTTTGTGAGACAGAGTCTCACTTAGTCGCCCTAGGGTTGAGTGCTGTGGCATTATTGCTCACAGCAACCCAACCTCAGACCCTTGGGCTCAGGTGATTCTCCTGCCTCAGCCTCTTGGGTAGCTGGGACTACAGGCACCTGCCATAGCACCCGGCTATTTTTAGAGACGGGGTCTCAGTCTTGCTGAGGTTGGTCTTGAGCTCCTGAGCTCAATCAATCCACCCACCTCGGCCTCCCAGAGTGCTGGGATTACAGGAGTGAGCGACTGTGACCAGCTAGAGACAGGGTCTGTGCTGTGTTGCTGGGCTCCTGTAGGAGCTGCAGCAGGAGGCCTCTGTCCACCCCCTGGCTCCCACATTGGTGCTCAGCCGCGCCTCCGGGTCCAGTCAGCTGTGGTGTAAAACGTTGAATGGAGAATTTCAGAAGTAAAGGATTTGTAAATTTCAAATTGTGTGCTGTTCTGAGTGGTGAAATCCTAAGTCATCCTGCTCCACCTGGAGGTACATGGTCGCCCTGTCCAGGGGATTGGACGCTCCCTGCCTGTCAGTCACTTAGTTGCCAGTATTGAGAACCCAGTTAGCACTGGGTACTATTCAGGTTTTCAGACACCCACTGGGGGTTTTGGAAGGGACCCCCCCCAGCCCCCTTGGATAGAACATTTTTCTGATCCCCAAGATAAACTACATACCCCCATAAACCTTCCACCTTCTCATCTCCTGTCCCTGGCAGCTACTGATACGGTTTCTGTCTCGTGATGCCGCCTGCTCTGGGCACCCACGAGAACGGCGTTGTGCAGTCTTTGTGTTTTTTAACTGATTCCTTTATTTGGCATAATGTTTTCAAGATCTGTCCATGGTGTGGTTATGACTGAGTGATATTCCCCTATATGGATGGACCGCATTTTAGACAGTCTCCTTACCTGTTGGGGGATTTTTGCATTGTTTCTCCTTTTTGGCTGTTAATGACGAATGATGCTTTGAACCCTTGTGTTCAGAGTTGTTTTCATTTCTCTCAGATATACTCCCAGAAGCTGCCAGGCTATCTCCCACCCACTGCGGTTGTCTGTCTGTCCGATTGCAGCCCACTGTGCGGCAGAGGGATGCTTATGGTTTGGATTAGTTCCCTGGTAGCCAGAAATGTTGAGTGTCTTATGGCGCGTTGGCCTGCCTCTGTGTGTGTTTTCTTTGGAGAAATATCTGTTTGAATCTTTTGCCACTTTCCCATTGGTCATCTGACTTCTTACTGTTGTGAGTTCTGTGTTCTGGAAACTGGAATCCCAGTCAGACATGCGATTTGCAGGTATTTCCACCCATTCTGAGAGTTGTCTTTTCATCTTATTTATGGTGTTCTTTGAAGCACAAAAGCCTTTCACTCACCTGTTCTTCTGGCTCACCTGTTCCTCTGGTTGCCTGTGTTGTGGGGTCACATCGGCTTTGCCCCACGCCTGGCCTTTGGACAGGAGTGTCAGGACTCCTGCATGTAGAATATCGAGGGCTGGGAGTACTTGCACTCTGCAGGGCTCTCTAGGGTCCAGAGCTGCTTCTGGCTGAGTCCACACCAGGAATGACCTTGTGAAGCCTGTTGCAGCTTTGTGTCTGATGGTGTTCTTGTGATGTGAGTGTGGGGCCACCTGGCTCCAGGCCCCTGCCTGCAGCTCCATGGCCTTGATAGCGCTTAGTGTCATCAGGCTTTTAAGTTTGCTCTTAATTAGCATTTCCTAGAACACAGAAAGGACACACAGCTCTGCAGGCATTCCCTGGCCAATGGTGTCCGTGTGGTTTCTGTCAGGTGGTTGTCCTGGCTCTGTGAGGCAGCCCGGCTGTGCTGTGGGTTCTGGTTGAGTTAGACTCCTGGTCCAGCCCCTTGTCTTGTCTATGACCACTCTGGGGCTCAGCATCCCTGTCTGTAAAGTGGTACCTACTTCTGGGGGTGTGTGTGTAAGGCGTGACTGAAGGAACTGTGTAGGAATCTGCACCGCCCAAGACACTGGTGCTCATGGCTCCTCCCATTGTCTTATGAAAACTGTCTTTTAAAGACAGTTTAAAAATTCAATCATGGCTGGGCACAGTGACTCACGCCTATAATCTCAGCACTCTGGTAGGCTGAGAAGGGTGGATTGCTTCAGCTCAAGAGTTCGAGACCAGCCGGAGCAAGCGCAAGACCCTGTCTCTACCCTGTCTCTACTAAAAATGGAGAAATGAGCTGGGCGTTGTGGTGGGCGCCTATAGTCCTAGCTACTCGGGAGGCTGAGGCAAGGGGATTGATTGATTGCTTAAGCTCAAGAGTTTGAGGTTGCTGTGAGCTATGATGCCATGGCACCCTACCCAAGGTAACAGAGTAAGACTCTGTCTCAAAAGCAAAAAATGAATCTGATTGCTTTGCTTGTGTTTATAGTTGGTGCTTGTTGTATCCTGTTTAGAGAATTTTTCTTTCTCTGAGGTCCTGATGATTTTCTGTTAAAGCTTTCGTTCAGCTCCTTCCTGTGTTCTGACTCCTATCTTCCTCTGGCTGTGCCACCAGCCTGTTCCTAGAGCCACACCTGCCTCCCTGGGGAGTGGAACCTCTGGGCTGGGATCACTGCTTGCTTTCTGAAGGGTCCTGGATGTCTCACACCTAACCCAGCAATCACTGTTGATGGAAATGGCTCATGGTCTAGGCTCCAACCCCCTTGTAGAAGAGGTTCTCAATGTGGAGAGAGAGGACCCCAGGGGCACCCAGCTTGCCTTCTGCTGGAGCCCAGCCTCTGCCCCTCTACCCTTTGGTGGGGTGTTGGGAGGTGGCTTTGAGTGCAGGAGCTGCATATCTTTGAGCACACAGACCTGCTGCCCTGCAGTGGCAGGGTCCACGTTTGCATGGAACTTTTGGTGCCTCTACTGTTAGTCTGGACCTCGTGGGCTACTCTGCAAAGCCCCTGCAGGGTTCCCAGTGTGGAGTGGTCCTCAGTTCCTAGTCTGCTTGGTGCCTTGCGTGGCCCATGCTGTGTCTGTGTGGTGTTGGGGAGATATAATTGGTGGCCCCAGGAGGGCTCCTCATGCTCCCGAGGGCAGAACTCAGCCAGAGGGCTGAAAGGCAGCTTGATTTGGGGCAAGTCTCAGGGACAAACTGGAATCTGCAGGGCTCACATTCTTATTGACTAATTACTCTTAAAAACTTTTCATTCATATTCTTTTAAAAATTTGATCTTGGGCTCGGCACCTGTGGCTCAAGCGGCTAAGGCGCCAGCCACGTACACCTGAGCTGGCGGGTTCGAATCCAGCCCGGGCCCACCAAACAACAGTGACTGCTGCAATCAAAAAACAGCCGGGTGTTGTGGTGGGCGCCTGTAGTCCCAGGTACTTGGGAGGCGGAGGCAGGAGACTCGCTTGAGCCCAGGAATTGGAAGTTGCTGAGAGCTGTGATGTCAAGGCACTCTACCCAGGGTGACAGCTTGAGGCTCTGTCTCAAAAAAAAAAAACAAATTTTGATCTTAAAATCCCTTAATTTCCATAGTGGAAGTGTGAAATTTGGTACACAATGAAAAATGCCTTCTTTTTGTGTTTTGTATTTTTGTTCTGTTAAAGATTTGGTTTGTGATTGAATTTATGTCCTTGTTGCAGCAGGAAGGGTAACAAACAGCAGTGACAGGAAAGGTTTCTGGTTAGCCTTGAAGGGTTTTAAAGTTACCATTTTTCTCCTCATGCATTTTTTTTACTACTTTGCATTTTGTAGTCCTCAAAAGGGAGGGTTCTTGGGAGACCTTCAGGTGCCCGCTGAGGGTCTAGAGAGAGCAGGCGGGGCTCTCTGTAAACCCCCCTCCCTCGACTGCTGCAGCATCACTTGTCCTGTCACCTTTAGTCCTGGAGGTGATGAGGAGAACGACAGCCCACAGATCTGTCCCTCTCCAGGGTGGCCAGTGGTCTGAGATTTGGTCACCCCTCCTCTGGCTCTCATTAGGGTGAAGGGCAATGTGTGTAGGTAGAATAATACATGTAGAGCTAAAAAATACCTAGAGCTTTTGCTGAGCATGTTGTTTTCCTAGATATTTGATCTGATAAATGTTTTAGTGAATTAAAAGTGAACAAAGTCTTCTCTGCTACTAAATAATGATGTGGATCCTTTTGCACAGAAATATTTAAGGTGGGATAGTAAAAAAATGTAACAGGACTCTTCACCAATATTTTATGTTGGCATCATGTTAACCAGACTTTGATGTATTGCAACAAAACAGGGAACTGTTTAAAAAAAAAAAAAAGTGAACAAAATCTTCAAACAGTTGGAGATTGTGAACTTTGTTTTTGTTTTAGCAGTATCAGGGGTGGTAAAAATTAATGTGTCATGGTTTAGGGAGAATGCATGTGGTTTTATTAAAAGTAACACTTATTTCTAGTTTCCCTGATGAAAACATTTTAATGCCCTGCCTCAAATTGAAACTCAGACTTTTCTGTGTTTTAGATTGAATAGGATTGCGAACCAGGTGGCCATCCCACGGAAGAAGCAGTTTGTGGAGCGTGCCCACAGCTACTGGCTGCTCAAGAGGCTGTCTCGGAATGGCGCCCCCCTGCTGCGGCGGCTGCAGTCCAGCCTGCAGTCCCAGAGGAGCACGCAGCAGGTGTGTGTGAGGCCCCTCCGGGTAAAGGGTGCAGAGGGTGGGTGGATGGGGTATTTGACCGCAGGACCCAGGGCCCGCTTCTGGAAACTCTGGTCTTGTCTGCCCTAGAGTCATGTGGGTGGTTGGGTGCCACTGATACATGTGTGTAGCCCAGACTGTGTCCCTCCCCACAGAGCTCAGCCATAGCTCTGGGCAGGGAGGGGCTGCCCAAAGATGCTGCTACCACTGTGCATTGAGGGAGGGGGGTCTGTGCTACGTGCTGAGCTTGGCCAGGTTTTGGACAGGTGTAGGAGTATTTGCTTTCAGGACCTTGTCTTGGGGGCTGGCTTAACCTTGAGGCGGTGGGAGCCAGGTGGATGAGGGGAGCTGGAATCTTCCTTTTTCTTTTTTTTTTTGAGACAGAGCCTCAAGCTATCGCCCTGGGTAGAGTGCTGTGGCATCACAGCTCACAGCAACCTCCAACTCCTGGGCTCCAGCGATTCTCATGCCTCTGCCTCCCAAGTAGCTGGGACTACAGGCGCCTGCTACAATGCCCGGCCATTTTTTTGGTTGCAGCCATCATTGTTGTTTGGCGGCCCCCGAACCCACCAGCTCAGGTGTATGTGGCTGACGCCTTAGCTCACAGCAAATCAAACTCCTGGGCTTAAGCGATCCTCCTGCCTCAGCCTCCTGAAGTGCTTGGACAACAGGCACCTAGCACCCGGCCTCAGGATTTATTTATTTATTTATTTATTAATGTAGTTGTGTACATTAATGCAATCATGGGGTACAGTGTGCTGGTTTCGTATACAATCTGAAATATTTTCATCAAACTGGTTAACATAGCCTTCATGGCATTTTCTTAGTTATTGTGTTAAGACATTTATATTCTGCATTTAGTAAGTTTCACCTGTACTCTTCTAAGATGCCCCGTAGTTGTGGTCCCACCAATTACCCTCCCTCCACCCATATTAATTTTTATTTTTTTTAGAGATAGTCTTACTTTGTCACCCTCGGTAGAGTGCTGTGGTGTCACAGCTCACAGCAACCTCCAGCTCTTGGGCTTAGGCGAGTCTCTTGCCACAGCCTCCCGAGTAGCTGGGACCACAGGTGCCTGCCACAATGCCCGGCTATTTTTTCCTGCAGTTTGGCTGGGGCCGGGTTCGGTATATGGGGCCAGCGCCCTACTCACTGAGCCACAGGTGCCACCCGGAATTTGGTTTTTTAAATCTATCTTTTTATGAATTGACTGGCTCTGTTTTTGTGGTTGATATTACTGCTAACCCAGCTTTTCTGCCTCAGAATTTTCGGTAATATCAAAGTAAACTCAGCGATTTGTACTTTGGTGGGTGGCCCAGCCACCTGGCTGGGGATGGAGAAGGCTGACCTCAGAGGTGGGGTACAGGGCTGGCTCCTTAGCCCCTCAGCTCTTGGGCCTCCCTCTTGAACGTCATCTGTGTCCTTCATTTTCTGAGCTGTGCAGAGCAGAGGGTCCTTGGGGTTAAAGGTGGCGGCTCTGCTCTTAAGACTCTCTAACACGCCTGCATCGTGGCTGTGGTAGCTCCCGGGGCAGGGTGGGTGGCTGGAGAGAGACATCCAAGGAGGAGCCTCGCTGTCCCTAGGGGTTGGATCAGGGCCCAGGCACTGCAGCAGGAACAAAGGCTGGGGCCTTCAGCCAAGGGCTTGGGGGGCAGTGTGGGGTGCCCAAGGGCAGTAGAGCAGGGGTCTTGGCTGAGGCGCGAGGTCTGAGTTCAGCACTGTGTGGCCTTTGGGCCAGGGTGGCAGGAACACCTGTAGTTTGATTCCCATAGCCCTGCTACCAAGCTGGCTTCATGGGGAAGGGCTCTGGTATCCTGTTAGGGCCCCACCATTGCTGGGAAGGATCTCCCCAATGTGGGGAAGGTTTCAGCGGGGGTCCTGGAGCCAGCACAGGAGTGGCCGCCCGTGCTGGGATGTCAAGGTGGACTTGGTGCCTTCCTCCAGTCCTGTGGCACTGCTCGACTCCTGGGATCTTACCTGTGCAGGTATCTGAGGCCCTGACTGATAAAAGCTTCAAATTAATTTTCTTAGAGAGAAAATGATGAGGAGATGAAGGCCGCCAAAGAGAAGCTGAAGTACTGGCAGCGGCTCCGGCATGACCTGGAGCGGGCACGGTTGCTGATCGAGCTGCTACGCAAGCGGGAGAAGCTCAAGCGGGAGCAGGTGTGGCCTGGGGGGTTGGGGTGGAGGTGGGGGTGTGGCTGGGGTCTCTGTTGGCCTCCTGTGGGTGGGACGCACCCTGAGCAGCCCCTGCAGTCCTCCCCTCTGTCCTCCACTCTCTTCGGTCTGCCCACCTCCTGCATGTCGCTTCTCTACTTTGGGCCCCATGTAGTCCCTTACTCAGGGTGTGCCAGGATTGGGTTGACCATTTGTCCTGGATTGTAGGGGCCTTTGTGGAGGCCAGTGTTAGCCTTGCCTTCAAAAAAGCTCAGAGGAGCTCTGTGCCCGTAACACAGTGGTTACGGTCCCAGCCTCATACACCGAGGCTGGTGGGTTTGAACCTGGCCCAGGCCTGCTAAACAACAGTGACAAGTGTAACAAAAAATGGCCGGGCGTTGTGGCGGGTGACTGTAGTCCCAGCTACTTGGGAGGCTGAGGCAAAAGAATCGCTTAAATCTAGGAGTTTGAGGTTGCTGTGAGCTGTGATGCTGTGGCACTCTACTGAGGGCGATAAAATGAGACCGTCTCAAAAAAAGAAAAAAAGCTCAGAGGTGTGGGAGGCTGGGTACAGGAGGCTTTGTGTGGCTGTGGGTGTGCACTGAGACGGCACCACAGTGTTCTCACAGCTGGGCCTGGTGCTGTCCTCCCCAGGTGAAGGTGGAGCAAATCGCCATGGAGCTGCGGCTGACCCCGCTAACCGTCCTGCTGCGCTCGGTCCTGGACCAGCTGCAAGAGAAGGACCCTGCGAGGATATTTGCCCAGCCCGTGAGTCTGAAGGAGGTGGGTGCTCACAGCTGCGGGCTGTGCGATGGCGTGTGGCAGTGTGGGTTTGTGCTGCTGTTTGGTTAGCATACATGCATCTGAGTAGGGTACCTGTGTTCATAATTCCCATTTTTATGTGAGGGGTTAACTTTTTAATTGTACAATTGATACATTTCATTGTAAACATTGGAAGTGTGATGGGTTAGGGGCTCCTCTCAGATTAGATCTCTGCGTGTCCAGTGCACCCACTAACATGTCCAGTCAAGGGTGTGGGTCAGGAGGGTCCCTGCACACCCTTGGTCTACTTCTGACAGGCCTTGCTGCTGCCCCTCGTTACCTGCGGGGAACCTGTACCAAGTGTGTGAGCGTGAGCGTGCGTGGGTGTGGCTCTCAAATAGGAGGGGGCGGTTGTTGGTAATGTGGAGTAATAAATGTAGAGTGAACTAAGTATCCTTTTTAGTTTGTAAATTATTATTTTTCCTCCCTAAAATTAGGTACCAGATTATCTGGATCACATTAAACATCCCATGGACTTTGCCACAATGAGGAAACGGTTAGAAGCTCAAGGGTATAAAAACCTCCATGAGTTTGAGGAGGATTTTGATCTCATTGTAGATAACTGCATGAAGTACAATGCCAGGGACACCGTGTTCTATAGAGCCGCAGTGAGGCTGCGCGATCAGGGAGGTGTTGTTCTGAGGCAGGCCCGGCGCCAGGCGGACAGCATCGGCTTGGAAGAGGCCTCGGGGATGCACCTTCCCGAGCGGCCTGTTGCGGCCCCTCGGCGGCCTTTCTCCTGGGAAGACGGTAAGAACCGGGCGCCGTGTCCAGGAAGAGACAGGACTCTGCCCTGCCGCGTGCTGTCAGCTCTGTCTCGGCACGGTCTGGGAGATGTAGGACACCAAACTGCAGTTCCGAGTTATCTCGTAGCATCACTAAAAAGTTGAAGCAGGTGCAGTTTACTTCAGTAATGCATCTTGCTTTACCTCTGTTCCAAGGCACTGTGGTTTCAGCACAAACCCAGCGTGAAAAGTGCCAGGGTGTGTTGTGTCAGCGTCATGCTCCCTACCCTTGGCCTGGCTCTGCTCTCTGAGGACGGCTGCATCTCAGGGCCCCGCTGGAGACATGAGTGACTCTCTGTGGGGCCACCCAGGCCTTGATCGTACTGGCCAAGAAAGCCGTTGGTTAGGATTTGGCCCCAGAGTGGGCCTTGGTCCACTTGTAGTGGTGGAGCTCAGATTGTGGTGGTGGAGCTCAGGGTGGGACACCACAGGCCTCCTGGGCCTGGGCCCAGGTGTCTCAGTTCCCCCGGCACACAACGTGGCTTGGCTGTGCAGTAACCCTCACCAGGCCTCGGAAACCCAGGCTGCTTGCTGTACCTTACGTGTCAAGCCCGTGGTTGCATCTGTCAGTTGTGGGAACTGTCCAGAGGGGCTGACAGCAGCTCCCGGTGTGTGTTTCCTTGATCGAAAGTTGTTTGTGCAAGTCCCGGCAGGTCTGGTTCCCTCATCTGAAGGTCTCATGTCCTTGCTTTCTTGGACTGACTTTCTCCTGTTGAACAGCTGGCCAGTGCTTGGGCCTGTGCTTTGGTGGTGTGTGTCCAGTTGGTCAGGGCTGTGGCTGAGCTGGTGGTCGGGCTGCTGGCTCTCCCCGAGTTCCCCTCAGGAGGCTCCGGCCTCTGCCTGGCACAGTGGGACTGTCTCCCTCCAGAGCTCAGGCATCCAGGGCACAGCAGGATAGGTTGTACTTTGTTTTTGAAAGAATGGGAGTATAGTTTTTATTTTTTGTCTTTGATTTTAAGGTGAATACTTATTTTGGAGAAATTTGGAAAATAAATGCAAGCCAAAAAGTTGATAGCTGTCACTGAGCCTGGGTGGAGCTGTAACTCCTGTAGTGTGGTTTTTTTTTTTTTTTGTTTGTTTGTTTTGAGACAGAATCTCACTATGTGGCCCTCAGTAGAGTGCCGTGGCATCACAGCTCACAGCAACTTCAAACTCTTGGGCTTAAGTGATTCACCTGCCTCAGCCTCCCAAGTAGCTGGGACTACAGGTGCCCGCCACAATGCCTGGATATTTGTTTTTTTGTTGCAGTTGTCATTGTTGGTTAGCTGGCCCGGGCCAGGCTTGAATCCGACAACTTCGATGTATGTGGCTGGCAGCGTAACCACTGTGCCATGTGTGCTGCGCCGTGTTTTTTTTTTTTTTTTTTGGAGACAGAGTTTTACTCTGTTGCCCTGGGTGGAGTTCTGTGGTGTCATAGCTCACAGCAACCTTGAACTCTTGGGCTCAAAAGATCCTCTTGCTTCAGTTTTGTACTTTTTTTTTTTTTTGAGATGGAGTCTCATTTTGTTGCCCTTGGTAGAGTGCTGTGGCATCACAGCTCACAACAACCTCAAACTCTTAGGCTTAAGCGATTCTCTTGTCTCAGCCTCCCAAGTAACTGGCACTACAGGCTCCTACCACAGCGCCCAGCTATTTTTTGGTTGTAGTTGTCATTGTTGTTTGGCAGGCCTGGACTAGATTCGAACCCACCAGGTCTGGTGTATGTGGCTGGTGCTCTAGTGGCTGAGCTATAGGTGCCAAGCCAGTTTTGCTTTTTTATTTTTTTCAGTTTTGCATTTTTTTTTTTTTTTTTGAGACAGAGCCTCAAGCTGTCACCCTAGATAGAGTGCCGTCGCATCACAGCTCACAGCAACCTCCAATTCCTGGGGTCAAGCGAGTCTCTTGCCTCCGCCTCCCAAGTAGCTGGGACTAGAGGTGTCCGCCACAACGCCCGGCCATTTTTTGGTTGCAGCTGTCATTGCTGTTTTAATTAGCGATGGGGTCTTGCTTTTGCTCAGGCTGGTCTCGAACTCATAAGCTTAAGCAGTCCACTTGTCTTGGTCTCTCAGAGTGCTAGGATTATAGGTGTGAGCCAATGTGCCCAGCTATAATCCCTGTATCTGTGCTGTCCCGCAGCAGCCCAGGGCATTCTGAGAACTGCTGCTTAGAGTGAGCTTGGCCTTCATGTGCTTGTGCCTTTTTTTTTTTTGAGACAGAGCCTCAAGCTGTCACCCTGGATAGAGTGCTGAGGCATCACAGCTCACAGGAACCTCCAATTCCTGGGCTCAAGCGAGTCTTTTGCCTCTGCCTCCCAAGGAGTTGGGACTAGAGGCACCCGCCACAACGCCCGGCCATTTTTTGGTTGCAGCCGTCATTGTTGTGTGGTGGGCCCGGGCTGGATTCGAACCCGCCAGCTCAGGTGTACGTGGCTGGCGCCTTAGCCTGTTGAGCCACAGGCGCCGAGCCATGTGCTTGTGCCTTTGCCTAGAATGTTCTGCCCCAGCCTCTGCCTGGTGAGCCTGGGAACCCCTGGCCCCATAGCAGTCTGTCTGGCTTGGCCCTCTTGCTCACTGTTGGCTCTCAGAGGCCCACCCAGTGCTGTGGCTGAGCTCAGGTGGCTGTTGGTTGCCTCCCCTTAGAAGTGGGGAGACCAATCTTCATGGCATGCCCTGGGCACTGCCCCCCCCCACCACACTGTCTTTTTTGGGGGCCTCTGGGTGTTGACACCTTTCAGATAATAGACATCAGATAAACTTACACACCTGGGTTTTTTGCTAAGGAGAAAATGAAGGGTAAGAAGTAACTGAGGAATTTCTTCTTCAGTGTTCAGTGTGTAAACAGATGACCAGAAGGCAGCTGCTGCCGCTCCTCTGTGCCAGGTGTCTGTGCCCCTTCCATCCCCAGGGCCTGAACCCACTGTGACAGCTTCTGACGGCATAGAGGGCTCCTCGTGGCACTGACGTAGAGCCTTTTTTCTTTGGGGCTTTTAGTGATGTGAATTTTGTTCTTGTAGATGTGTTAGAGGTGTTACCTATGAAGTTTAGCTGTACTTAGGGGCTCACACCTGTGGTCTCAGCACTGGGTGGCTGAGGCTCCAGCCTGGGGTGACAGAGCAGGATCCTGTCTCTGAAGTCAAAATGTTCGCCTGTGAAGTCTGTGCAGAGTGATGTCGTGAGGCAGGTCTCAGAGCGTCAGGTTCTAAGGGTGGCGATTTACTTCTCTGTACTGGCGCCTCCTTGCTGTATAAGAAAGGTGTATCTAGAGGAAAGTGAATTTGTTAATTTCTGCACCCCTCTTTTTCTTTTGCTCTGGTTTTATCTTCAGGTAGTTCTGAAGAGTAGCTTTTTTTTCTTGGCCATCTTCTACTAATTTAAAATAATTTATACTAATAAATTGTAGTGTTTTGTTAAAATTGCAGTTGCTAGGGACTTTAGTAAACATGCCTGAAATTTGGAATGACCTGTGGATTTTGCAGTCCCGTTTAATAAAGCCACACAGTGATCTGCCTCTGAAGACCTCAGCTAGGATGGCAAGTGGGGTGTGCAGTCAGTTCCGTCTCCAGCTTTGCCGGGTTGGTGGAGCATCGCCTGGTGATCTTGTGTGGTACCCTCACTCAGATAGTCAGGATGTCTTCACAGGAGGCCTGGGTGGAGTTGTGTTTCAGGACAGGCTATAGCTGCACCCTGCTGCAGTGACACCATCCCCACGGTACTCCTAATAGTCTTGGGAGTGGAAGTTCTCCGTCAGGAGGACGCTGACGTCTCTCTGTGGGAGTGGCACCGTTGGGGTAGCGTCAGGGGCAGGGCCTGTGTCTCTTCAGCAGCCACTCTGGGTGATGTCACAGGCGGGGCCAGTAAGGTGTGCTGAGGTGGTGAAGTGGGGGCTTGACGACTGACGCCTGTGTCCTTTGGTTCAGTGGACAGGTTACTGGACCCAGCCAACAGAGCCCACCTGGGCCTGGAGGAGCAGCTGAGAGAGCTGCTGGACATGCTTGACCTCACCTGCGCCATGAAATCCAGTGGCTCACGGAGCAAGCGGGCAAAGTTGCTCAAAAAAGAAATCGCTCTTCTTCGAAGCAAGCTGAGCCAGCAGCACAGCCAGCCCCCACCAGCGGGGTCAGGTAGTGGAAGCTTCGAAGAGGACAGTGCTCTGCTGGGGCTGGAGACGCGTGAGGAAGGTGAGCCGCCGCGACGTGAGGGCCACTCGCCCGCCACTTGCTGGTGGGGGCCAAGGCACAGGCACGGGTGTCCTTGGTGGGCTGCTCTGTGCACGGTGCTTGTGCTGAGTGTGTGTGGGAGAGGTGCTCGCAGGCCTGGCCCTTGACTCCCATTGGAAAGGACGTCACGGTCTGGGCTGCCTGTGCTGTTTTTTCACTTAAATTGTTTACAGAGTTTGAGGACAGGATAAAATCTTTTCTCCCAACTTGGGCCTGAAGAACTGTTTGAAAAGAGTGGGTTAGATCTTATACTGTGCTACAGAGTTAAAGGTGGCTTGCAGATAAGAGTAAGAAATATTTTTGTTGTGTGTTGTAGGTTGAGGGAGAGCCTGTTAACTGTGCATACGTCACCTAATACAGCTTTTTGAAAGGGCTGTTTTAGCTCTGCCATTTAAATGCTCTTCCCAGTCCTGGGCAGGGTGGGGGGACGTGGGTGACTCCCCTGCTCTGCTGGGACCTGGAGCTCCAGGTGCCTGTCAGTGGGGGCCGCCTGTTGTCAGAGTAACTGAAGACTGGGGATGGTGCTGGGGCGTCTCTGTAGACGGGAAGTAAGCTTAGGAGGAGAAACCGGTCAGGAAGCCAGCGGGGTCCAGTGTGCATCTGGGCCGGGTGGGGCTGCAGGGGGCAGGTCTGTGTCTGGTGAAAGGGAACTTCAGGTGAAAATTCAAAATTAAATTGAGCGTCGAGAAGCTGGCAGAGTCAGACGTCCACTTTGTTTTGCCCTCTTGTTTTCTAATCAAAGTTGGCATGTTTCAGGTACACAAGATAAAAGGCAGCATCAGACCCACCCTGCCACAGCCAGTGAGTGGTTTATAATCTTCTCAACTGGCCCTGTGTATCCAAACCAGAGGACCAGCAAAAAGACACATGTCACTGTTCTACATATATATATATATATTTTTTTTTTTTTTTTTTACAAAACCTGTCACCCCTGGAGGACATCCATGTCCACACCTGCAGGTTTGCCTCGATCCTCGCGGACATGGCACTGTCCTTCTGGAGGCCCTGCAGGCAGCCAGTGCTGTGAGTCCCCGGACTGTGGGTTCTGACCCTCTGAATTCAGCACGACAACCTGTCCTGTGATGCCTCCTTTCTGTCCTGTTGTCCTGTTAGGGAGCTAGAACTAGAACCACGAAGTTTTTCTTTCTCTTAGAAATTTACCTATTATGCACACAGCTAAGAACTCTTCGTGTTCCCTTTTTTCACCCATTTTTTTGTACCCATTTTTCTTGCAGTTTTATGAGTCTTTTGTTCAGGTTACCTTAGTGTAAGAGCCAAACTCTGGTCCATACCATATCTTTTGGGTAATCTAAACTGTAGTAGGTCTGTAGAACCAAGGCTTTATTTTCCAACGTGGAGAGTTTGGCTTCTCTTTAATGAGCCTCTGTCACCAGCCCTGACAGCTACCTTTGCCCATGTAGGGTCCCGGTGTCTTACATGAGGAGCATTTGTTTGCATGGCAGTCAGGCCTAGCTGGGGTTGAGGGCTGCCCCTCTTTGTGTCCTGGGGGTTTGCACAGGCCTGTTGCAGGGTCATCTTCTCACCTCCAGAGCCAGTTCTGTGGTCCTGGCCTGGCAGCCTTCAGGCAGACAGTGCTCAGCTTGTGGATTGCTTACCTGGTAGAGTGAACACCTCCCACACTCCCCAGAGCAGCAAATTCCTCGTTTTCAGTTTTGTTTCAGTGGCTGCCTCCACTACCCTGGGTGCATGGGCTGAGGACCTGCACAGGGCTGCCTGGTCCCTGGGCAGGTGGGGCTCCTCATGCCCTCACTTTGGGCAGGAGCACAGGGGTCCTTGGGAGACTGTGTGTGCTGCTTTGCTGCTCTGGGGTCATTTTAAAGAAAGCACAGAGGGAAGTGTGGGCAGAAGATGGCCAGGAGGCACTTATTGACACCTGTTTGAAACGGCTTTATGAATAGGGTCTTTTCTTTCAGCTGATGGGGAAAAGGGCTAAAGGCCTCTCTGAGGGGGTGGGAGCGGCAGGTCCCCTTGGAGAAAGAGGGAGCCTGGCCTGGTACAGACAGACAAACACATTCGCAGCTTGGTGTAGATGTATCAACTCATGATGCTTATCAAGGGACCAAACCCAAGAATTTAAAAGATATTTCAGCATGTTCTCCCGAATGATAAGGCCTCTCTTGATTTCTTATATATGACTACAATGTTATCACACCAAAAAAGTCATAATTCTTAGCCAGGCATTGTGGTGGGCGCCTGTAGTCCCAGCTACTTGGGAGGCTGAGGGAAGAGAATTGCTTGAGCCCAGGAGTTAGAGGTTGCTGTGAACTGTGATGCCGCAGCACTGTAGCCAGGGCGACAGCTGGAGACTGTCTCAAAAAAAAAAAAGTCGTAATTCCTTAATATCCAATACAGAGTCTCCTTAGTTAAAATCTACTGATACTCATGTGGCACTGATGTTGCCATGTCTGAAGGAGGAGATGTCCCCTGTGCTGCTGAGTGGCATTGGCTCCTCTGTCCTTAGGCCCTGGAGGGCTGTGCTGTGGTCGTGACTCAGTCTGTTGAGTGTGAGGTTGGGCACTCGTGTCCTCTGGTCTCTGTGCTGACCTCCCA
This sequence comes from Perodicticus potto, assembly GCA_963574655.1. Taxonomy (NCBI): domain Eukaryota; kingdom Metazoa; phylum Chordata; class Mammalia; order Primates; family Lorisidae; genus Perodicticus; species Perodicticus potto. Next base: position 16,286 of record CAUYRH010052464.1, on the reverse strand, counting down.
GTGATTCAGCACAGGGATGAGGGCAGGGCCGAATTAGGATTTGCTGATGGGAGTGGCCGAGTCTATGTGCTGTGCGCCTGGTCTGCCCTGCTGCACCCTCGTGGCTTCAGTTGAGCCATTGGCTGCAGATTCTGAAGGCAGGTGTCTGGGAGCCGAGTCCGCATGGCATAATGGTGAGTGGGGCTTGCATTCTGTGTTGTAGAAATCTCAGGTCAGGGCTCCCGAGAGTGCTTGTTGGTGCGTGCAACCTCCCAGAGCCCAGCTGTGCAGGCACACTGCCACTGCTGTTTTGCTCTAGAATGTGCAGTGTCTGTGGCTTTTTCCTGCCAGAATTGCAGGAAGGAAGTGTTAGGCAGGGATGTTCTTGGACAGGGGGTTGCCCGTCTTCTGCTGAGTGTTTGCAGTCGTAATGTTGTGATTTCCCAAAGCATTTCCTGGCTGTGGTGTGGAGGTGTTTGACTGGCACGGTGGGTGGTGGCCAGGTGTGTGAAGTGCAGACTCACTGCTCCCATGTATCTGGGCCTTCAGTTCTTGTCCGGTGGCTGATGTAGATTAGGCAGCCTGTGTGGGAGACACTCTGCATAACCTTCCTGCTGCTTGTAGAATGTGACAAATAACCGTAGGTGGAATTCTAGGACACCGACTTTATATGTGCAAGGTCTGAGATTGTTCTGGGAGTTAATTGAGCTTCTCTCACGTGGAGTTGATGCAGTGTAGAATGGTTAGCAGGCAGTGGGCTTTTTACAGGACTTTTCATGTTTGCATGTTAACGTCCAGTAGGATTTCTGCTCAAGGGGCAGCATTGGCAGCTGCTCTGTGAGGGCCAGGGCGCCGGTGGTACCAGGTCACAGGGAGCTGTGAGGCACAGCTAATGGTTTTTCTTATTTTGTGGGTAAGGAAATTGAGGGGCAGGGAGGTTCACTGGCCTATGTGTGGGTTCAGAGTGGTGGGGGTCAATTTGTATCTGGATATCTGAGTGGCCTCTGCCGTTGACTACTGCCCTTCTGTGTGCATCCGGTCAACCAATGTGAGCACGTGCTGTGAAACTCAGGCCAGACCAGGGAGGCCCAGGCCTCCGCACTGGGAGCTGACCCAGGCAGAGACGAGCGGGGCGTGGGGCCTGGGGCCTGGTTCATGGTGGGGCTATGGCCTGGGACCATGGGCCAGGCCAAGGCCAGGGCAGAGCACAGGGTAGGATGGATGTGGCTTTGGCAGCCCCAGGGTCCACTCTCTGTTAAACAATGTGGTCAGGCAGTTCTTGTGGGGCCAAGGTGGCTAGGGGTCTGGCATGGGGTGTCTTAGTTGGGCCAAGGGCTTGAGGTGGGAGGGGCGTGGAGGACTGCATGGTGGCTCTGAGGGTTGGACCAGAGGTGGGTCTCACGTTCCCTAGCTTTGGAGAGGGGGGCTGGAGGCAGCCTGGGGAAAGCCCGGCTGAGAGGGGTTCTGTCAGGGTTTATCTTCTGTTGATCTCCAGCCCTGGCCCCGCACAGGCCTGTAGGGCTCGCAGCTGGCATTTCAGTGCAAGGTCAGGGCGAGGAGGAGGAGTAGAAAGAGGCAGGAAGTGAGTGAGGCCTGCCCAGTCCCGTAGCCCCAGCCTTGTGCCCCCAGACACCTGCGTTCTGAGACTGCAGGGAAGTGCTGAGGCTCCTGCTGCTCATGTGTTGGGCCAGAGCGGCTCATGGGTTGCTGGCGGGTTGATTTCCATCCAGTCGGTGCCTCTGTGTGACCTGTGAATATTGCCTTCAGTTCCAGCATATTGGGTGGGGAGAATTTCCCTCCCCAGCACCACTGGGCACAGAGTTCGTTTTCTCTTTAAAACATTTTCATAACAGATATGTTTAAAAAAAAAGCCTTTTTGTTGGAGTAACACTTCCCCGTGGTCCCTGGGTCCCCGTGAGGCTCACTAGGCCTTGGGGCAGGTGCGGGAGGCACCACTTAACCCAGAGCCCATGCCAGGCAGCCCGTTTGGGGAGGACTTTTTTTTTTGTCTCATTCTTAAAACATTGCTCTGAGTTAATCCAATGGCTCAGAGATGTGGATGGAGCTTTTAAGTGGTATAGCATTTTCATTCTCAAAATGATTTTTTGGATTAAAATATTAACATTACGTATTTCAAACTGTTATTGGAAAATCTGCGAGTTTAATAAAAGTTATACCAGTGATAATGTATACTGTTTAGGTTACTTAAATTGTTGCTCTTGGTTCTGCATTACACTTCCTGTGGCTAAAATCAGCGCTTCTTGGAAGGGAACCTCAATGCTCTGCTCGGCCCGTGGAGCCGCCCCCCACCCTCAGCGCTGCCCTGCGCCGGCCCTGCACTCTGCTCTACACGCTCCTCAGCCTTCTCATTCTGTATTGATAAGTTTTAAAAACCTGATGTAAAGAGGTTAAAATAATCTTCTTCCAAAGACTGATTTTACTTTTGAAGTCAGATTTAAAAGGAAGAGCTCTTGCTGGAGTGTGTGGATCCACAGTGCAGGCGTCCGTGTGCTCTGACATGGGGGAGTCCTGCTGCCTTTCTGGAGAATCAATTGTTCATGGCCACTCAGCACTCCTGTTTTCTTTATTTTGCTGTCGACTTAGAAAAAGGCTGACCTGAAATCAGGTTTAATGTTTGTCTCCTTTTGTTTGCTAATATTGTGGTCCAGGCAATGCTAGTTTAAGGCCCCTTAGTTTTGTGAAATAATCTTTTCTTCCTCAAGGTAAGTGAATTGTTGATTATAGAAATTGTCATGAACTTGAATGATGTGTTTGCTGTTGGCATATGTGGAATAATCATTCACAATTTTTTGCAGAAAGTGTGTGTTGGGCACCTGCACCCAGGGTGTCAGGCCCACGCCTTTGGCCCTAGGGAGGCCACACAGTGTGGCCCAGGCCCCTGGGCCGCTCCCTGTGTAGCAGACAGTAATTTGTGATGTTTTGTTTCCTTAATTGAATTACTATTTTGGTGGACTTCACATTTGTAGTAAGTTTTATAATAGATATTATAATCTTCAGTTTTCAAAAATCACTTTATTTATAATTTTTTCAGGAGATAAATCTCCCCCTAAACTTGAACCATCAGATGCATTACCTCTTCCTTCAAACTCGGAGACTAATTCAGAACCACCAACCCTCAAACCAGTAGAACTCAACCCAGAGCAGAGTAAACTATTCAAAAGAGTCACATTTGATAATGAATCACATAGCACGTGCACTCAGAGCGCACTGGTAAGCGGACACCCTCCAGAGCCCACCCGCGCCAGTAGTGGCGATGTGCCGGCGGCGGCGGCCTCCGCGGTGGCGGAGCCATCAAGCGATGTAAACAGACGCACTTCTGTTCTCTTCTGCAAATCGAAAAGTGTAAGCCCCCCAAAGTCTGCCAAGAACACTGAAACCCAGCCAACTTCTCCTCAGCTAGGGACCAAAACCTTTTTGTCTGTAGTCCTTCCGAGGTTGGAGACTCTTCTGCAGCCAAGGAAAAGGTCGCGGAGCACATGTGGAGACTCCGAGGTGGAGGAGGAGTCCCCGGGAAAGCGCCTGGACACAGGTAAATGTCACGGGTGGCCGGCCGAGAGCCCTCGCGACTATGCTGAGACGCGTTCTGCCCTCCAGGGAGCTCAGCGTGAAGTGTGTGAGGTGCTGAGCTCATGTTTCTGCAGCGTTCTCTTGATTTCCAGAGAAGACGACGGTGCACTTTTCATTTCTGACCCCTGGACCGTGCGTCTGAGGCTGTGCCCTCACGGGGGTGGGGGCACCTGCCCCAATGGGTGCGTGGCCTCTGGGGGTTGCTGCAAAGCCATGGGTCCGAGGTCCTCTCTGCTTTTGCCCCATCTTCCCTTCCCCTCTGGTTTTTCTTAACACCAGAGCAACTCCAGCTTAGTTACTGACCGGTCATCTTGACCATGCCACACGCCGTGGGGTGAACTCACTTCCTGGGCCTTTGAGTTTGACCTGGGTTTCCCAGCCCTTGGAGACGGTCTGTCCCTGTGCAAATGTAGCACTTTGTAGTAGATTTAAACATTTTAATATTTCCTCACTGTTTTATGTGGCTGTTAAGTGCATAGACGGTGAATTGTTACCCGCTGAAACAGAACTTAAATGTGATTCTCATTTACTACTAAGCTTTTGTAACTTAAGTCTGTTAAAGTAATTCACCAGGACATTGCTGTTTATGTTGTGTCAGTGGTGTTTTTGAGAGACTGCTGTGCTTGGAGGACGCTTTGCGGCGTCTGTCCCTAACCCTTCAGGTGGAAGCCAGGGGAGCTCTTGTGTTCGGGAGGAGGAGGACGAGCTCAGCTGTGACTGACTGTGCCTCTGGGAGGGACCAGGCTAGCTGTCCAGCTGTTCCTCTTCACGGGGCAGCCCAGCCATCCTTCTGCTCCACATCCCAGGTCCATCTTCTGTGTGCGAGACCTAGAGGAGGAGAAGGCTGCCTTCCCTTGTGGCTGCTCGGGTAGCTCACGCATCTCAGCACTGAGAAATAGGCGGGGTGCTGCTTGATTTCCTGGGGCGGAGTGTGCACTTGTGTCCTGGAACCCGCACACCAGGCGAGTGGAGTGAGGTAGTCAAGTCCGTGAGACTCTGGTTGGCCCCTCGCAGCTCCTCTGTCTGTCTCTGACATGTGGCATCCCAAGAAGGAGACTGAACCCCCCATTAGGTCTTTATGAGGGTGGACATTACCTGCGATTGCCAATAAACAGGTTGTGCCTTTTAATTGACAAAGTAATTTCTTACGAGTTTCATTTCAATTTGTGTGAAAACTTTGACATAAATTATTATTATTATTTTTGAGACAGAGTCTCACTATATTGCCCTCAGTAGAGTGCTGTAGCGTCACAGCTCACAGCAACCTCAAACTCTTGAGTTTAAGCAATTCTCTTGCCTCCCAAGTAGCTGGGACTACAGGTGCCCACCACAAAGCCTGGCTATTTTTCGGTTGCAGTTGTCATTGTTTAGTAGACCTGAGCCAGGCTCGAACCCACTAACTTCGGTGTATGTGGCTGGTGCCCTACTCACTGAGCTATGGGCACTGACCCAACATAAATTATTTTTTGAGATAGTCTCACACTGTTACCCTCGGTAGAGTGCCATCATGTCATAGCTCATAGCAACCTCAAACTCTTGGGCTCAAGTGAGTAGCTAGGACTACAGGCCTCCTGAGTAGCAGGACTATAGGTTCTTGCCACAATGCTAGCTTTTCTATTTTTTGTGGAGGTGAAGTCTCGCTTTGGTCAGGCTGGTCTCGAACTCCTGACCTCAGACAGTCTTCCCGCCTTGGCCTCTCAGAGTGCTAGAATTATAGGAATGAGTCACTGTGCCCGGCCCCATACATAATTCATTTTATAGACATTTTCTACCCATAGAATTTTATTTTGATGAATTGATAATTTTAAAATAATTTGCTGAAACTTTTTTTTGTTTGTTTTTAAGTAATAGGAAGCTATTTAAATGTCTCATAGGATATAAATACAGATAGATTGAATTTGTATCAGAACTTGGAAATTTCTCTTAACTATACTTTGGCAGGGTATGGTTACTCACACCTGTAAACCTAGCACTTTGGTAAGTTGAGGTGGGAGTATCGCTTGAGGCTAGGAGTTTGAAACCAGCCTGGGCAATGTAGCTACACCCCCATCTCTACAAAAAATAGAAAAACTATTTGGGTGTGGTGGCGGGTGCCTGTAGTCCCAGCTACTCAGGAATCCGAGGCAGTAGGATTGCTTGGGGCCTGAATTTGAGGCTGCAGTAAGCCATGATCAGACCACTGCACTCCAGCCTGGGCAGCAGAGCAAGACCCCATCTAGAAAGAAAACAGAACTATACTTTTGCCTCTTAGCCACGTTTAGTGGAGAACTCTTTCACCTGGTTTAAAAGCTCATTGAAATCTTGGGTATGTACTGGGAGTAGTTTTGGCACAGGTCACCCTGGCCGATGGGCTCCTGGTCTCGGTGTCCACTCCACCTGCAGAGCGTGGGGTCTGGGCCTATAGGAGCTTCCTCTGGGTTCATACCTGCCCGTGGCACTGTGTGGGGTGCTGTGTGTCGAGGCCCCAGGGAGGGTGGTTTCTGTGGCACAGGCCTACTGTCCTGCTCTCGGGGCTCATCTGGTGACTGTCCCCAGGTGGCCCCACGGAGCCTTTGCCCTCCATGGGTCTCCAGTCCGGCCGTGGTTTTCCTGCCACTTTAGAGCCACTCGGATTTGCTCATCAGAAGTCCCTTGTGGGAATCACATGTCCCCTCGGTTCCACTTTTCCACATCTGCGTGGAATGTCTGCAGGTTTTCAGGGGCAGCAGTGAGCCCCCAGCAGTCCTGCCACGACCTTCTGGAGCGTGATCTGTGCGTCTCTAGCCACGTGTCTGTGTCCTACCACCCTAACTGAAATGGGGATTTCTGCTTTCTTATTCCAGAGTGGCAGTAGATTTCAGTGGACGCATGATGACCCCTAAGCACTCTGCTGAGCAGCCAAGAGCCTTCGCGGTGCAAGGCGTCCGCTGCTGTCTGCTTAGCCGGGCCTGCCTGTGTGGCCAGCCCTGCATCCGCGTCCGCTCTGGCTCCGCCTTCATCTGACCTGGCGCTCTCTGCTTGCCTGGGATTTCTTGCTCCAAGTTGCAATTCTTCTGTCTGAGGACTTGAAGTATTTGGACTTCTGAGTCTTTTCCAGACTCCATCCGTGTGCTCTGAACTTGAGGGTGTTCTCTGGTGCTCTCCGGGGCACCACAGGTCCCTGTTAGGTTAAGAGCAGACCCGCTGCTTCTCCGATGTCTTGCCCGTGGGCCAGGCGTGCGTGTGGCAGGCCTTGTGGTGGTGACGTGGATGTCCCCTTGCAGCCAGACCTGGCTCGTAGCTGCCCCTTCTGTGGCTGCTCATTTGTGTCCAGCGAGAGCCGTCAGCCCAGCACCAGGGGCTTCTTCCTCTTCTGAGCCTCTGCTGCGAGGCGCTCACCATGCACGTCGTGGGGTGCGGGCCGGCCAGGCGTCAGGGCTGAGGCCAAGCTGCTTCCGCCCTTTCATTCAGACGAAGGGCCTCTCAGTGGTCTCCAGGCTCTCCCTTCACTGGTGTGCTGGGCAGCTCACTCTTGGGATCCTAGTTACTTTCTTTTCCCTCAACGTGGACTGGAGCTCTGCTGAGCAGCCGTCTTGGGAGGCAGAGAGATCACTTCATTTTGCATCTTACTTAATTCTCACGGCTCACGTTGGGACCATCGGTGCCGACATCCTCTAAATTAAAACCAGACACCAGCCCTTGGAGGGCCTCTCTTTTCCCACCCAGCCCACCCTGTAAGTCAGAGTCCTCCTCGAGCTGGCTGGAGATTTCATTCTGGGCTTCTGCCTCCCCTGTGTGGATAGTCAGCTGAGGACGTGGAGGGGAGCCCTGTGCTCTGGTCCGAGAGCCTGCCGTGGCACAGACATCACCAGCACACAGTGCTCTTGAGTCCACCCCGAGTGTGCACAGAGCTGGCCTGCAGTGGCCGGTGGTTCCCGTTGGGGCAGACAGCCCTCACTCAGGGAGCCAGGCGCCGCTGAAGATGCGGCCCCACAGTCGCCGCCGCCTCGGCCGTGAGCGCCTCACTCGGGTGCCCCTGACTTCCCATCGCCCGTTGCTTCTCCTCCCTCCATGCCCTCCTGACAGTCGCCAGTGGATTATGGAGCAGTGCTGACATCTGTCTCTCACTGGCCGCCACACCAAATGCTTTCTGTGGTCACCTCCGAAGTCCTGCTATGGGGATGGGAATCCTGCTCCACGGGATTGGGTGTCATCTGGCCAGGGCCTTCGGCTGGTGGTGTGGGGTCTTTATGTGCTGTGTTGTTACTGAAAAGTTGGAAAATGCACCAGGAACACTATGCTTTTGGCAACACTAGCACCATGTGAGCAGAAGATAACGGGCACCAGCTTTCCCGCCATGTGGAGGAGTCTGAGTCGAGTTACCGCCTCCTGTGAGCTGTGACGTGCGTGCTGGCAACAGGCAGGAGAGCCTGTCTGCATCGTGTGGCCGAGCCCGTGTGTGTCCCTGCCGTTAGGCGTCCGGTGGCCTTCGGGCCTGTGGAGGAGGGAGCCAGCCTGCCCTGCCCCTGATGAAGGCCTGTGCTTGTGCAGGGGCACCTGGAGGACCCTTGGCACCCACTCGGGGTGGCCCAGTGGCCGCAGTGGCAGGCATGAGCTGTCTGGAGTGGTTCCCAGCAAGTTGGCCCACAGACCCTGGTGCCGGATCCTGGTGAAAACATTGGCTGCCGGGAGAACCTGTGGGGGCTGCCAGGGTCATCAGCTTGGTGGGCAGCAGTGGAGGATGTGTAGGAGCCCATTTGGGCCTTGCCCTGCCTCCTAGGAGATTGTGAAGGTTGGGCTGTGGCTCTCCGGCCATTGGCTCTCCGGGAGGTGCAGCTGCCTGGTGTGGGTAGGAAGGCCCCTCTCTGCTGTTCACAGTGGCTTCACTTTAAACATTTGCAAAATACCTCATGTTGAAGCAGTTGCTGAACACTCTGCCCTGCTGTATACGTGACTGAAAGGCATGAGCACTTGTTGTCTGCTGTGCCCTGCAGACGCCCATCTGTGGTGCTGTCGTTCTGTGCCTGACCCGGACGCTGACATGGGCTCCAGAACTTCCGTGCCGAGTGTCTATAAGGTGTCTCAGGGTTGCTGAGGGTGGGGGTCCTGCTGAGCTGCGCCAGCGTTAGCACTTGGAGAAGGCATTGAAGGTGGGGCAGGGGTCTGCGGTGTGGTGGAGGTGGGTCGAGGGCGTTTGGGCTCTGTGCCATCCTGCCATTCCCACATGGCTTTGTGGTTTGTAGGAGCAGATGCCAGGCCTCTTGGGGTATGGCTTGGCCACTTGCTGTCTCTGCACTGAGACCTAGAGGCCAGTCACGGGCCCTTCCTGGTCAGTGTGTCCTTCACCCTTTCCCCCAACCGTCCCTTCAGTGAGGCCCAGGCAGCTCTGCCTCTGACCCTGTTGTGGTCTTGGTTGGTCAAGTCTGAGGCTTATGTGCACCGCCAGTGCCCAGGGTGACGTGTGAGAGACTGTCCAGCACGCTGTGAGTTGTCCCTCTTGGTGTTAACGTGCCCTCTGATTACGTGCTTGGGGACAGCACGCTGTGAGTTGTCCCTCTTGGAGGCAGTCAGCACGCTGTGAGTTGTCCCCCTTGGTGTTAGCGTGCCCTCTGATTACGTGCTTGGGGGCAGTCAGCACGCTGTGAGTTGTCCCTCTTGGGGGCAGTCAGCGTGGGCCTGCGTTGTCCTCAGAATTCAGGGCTCACCCTTTGTGTTCTTCCAGCTCCCTCAAGCTCAGTTCAGGGCCAGGCCTCAGGCTTTCCCTCTGGCAGAGCGCGTTGCTGTGGGTGTCGCATGTGTGGCTTCGCCATGCTGGGGCTGCCCAGTCGGCCGTGGGAGCTCTCACCGCTGCTGCTGGGCTCAGGTGCTCGGCCTCGGCTGGCCCTTATGGTGGGTTTCATGAAGGGCTGTGCTGGTCTCTGCCCGTGTGGCCTCAGCTCAGGCCCTGGTGGTGGCACTTGGGTCTGGTCCCAGAGAGCCACGGGGAGCTGCGGGCACAGCGGACACCTGGCTGTGGCCTGTTGAAACATCGGGTTCTCTCTCAGGCTCAGATTGTGTGGTCACTGGCCTATGGTTGCTGATATGTAGGGGTCTGGCTGCCATCTCCTATGTCCTGGGGCTTCTCTCTTTGCGTGGCAGTGGCCTCAAAGTCTCGATGGCTGGACGTTGGTGGTGATGGTGGCTGCTCATTCAGGAGCCATGTCGCCAGGCCTGTGTAGCCTGTGCAGCCCCACGGTGGCAGAGGGCTCTGGCTTGAAGGCCTTTCTCTCAGACCCACATCCTGGGGCACTGGGTTCTGTCTGTGCCTGTCCATCCCAGTTGGGTGGGCTGCCTCTGATGTCCGAGACTGGGGGACAGGCAGGTCTCTGCTCCGCAGGGGTGCCCAGGGTGGCACTTTCTACCCTCCTGAGACCCTTGGGGCTTGAGTGTGAGGAGTCTAACCCTCGCCTCCTAACCAGCTGTCCCATCCTCTGCTAGGAATATTGCCGAGCGGAGAAGCCAACTTGAACCAGTCCTCACCCCCACATGGGTTTTGAGGGTCTGCTTTTTTTTTTTTTTTTTTGAGACAGAGCCTGAGGCTGTCACCCTGGATAGAGTGCTGTGGTATCACAGCTCACAGCAACCTCCAATTCCTGGGCTTAAACGAGTCTCCTGCCTCCACCTCCCAAGTAGCTGAGACTACAGGTGCCCGCCACAACGCCCGGCCATTTTTTGGTTGCAGCCATCATTGTTGTTTGGCAGGCCCGGGCTGGTTTCGAACCTGCCAGCTCAGATGTACGTGGCTGGTGCCTTAGCCCGTTGAGCCACAGGCGTCGAGCCGAAGGTCTGCTTTTTAAAGGGAAGTTATGAAGATTCTTTCAAATGTCCAAATGCCAAAAATGATTTTAATACCCCCAAGTAGCTACAGTTAGTACTTATAAATATGAATATACTTAAGTAATAAAATACCCAGCATCTCTTAGAGTTCACAGTAAGTGTTAAGTCCAGCAAAAATGCAACAATATGTCCGGTGAATCTGCTTAAGGAAAATACCTCTCGCGGTTCAGGGTTCAGCAGAGCTGGTTCAGCCTCTCCACTTTCACTTCTCAGCTCTGTCAAGGGCGATTCCCTGCCTCTTCCTGAGAGCAAGGCATACTAACGGAGAGAATGCGAGGGGGTCTGAGGCAGATGGGAAGCCCTGTAATCCAGCCCCTCACTCCAAAAAACGTTTCCAGCCAGTAGAAGGCCCAGGGTGTGTCTTGCTGTGATCTCACCTGAGAGCAGCCACCACACTCTACCTGGGCAGCACAGTGAGACCTGTCTCTAAAAAACAACTGAAAAAATGCTTTATTTACAAACTTATAGTACATTTTCCTTTGGAAATAGTTTTTTAAATTGAATTTTTAAAGATCAGGTAGGCAGCAGAAAAGGATTATTTTGGGTAGAAAATATGGATACTGCGTCCAGCTCTCACACTGAAGGGGTCAGGGTGGGAGTCGGGCAGGGACAATGATTTGCATCAGCAGTTCTGAGGTTATGGTGACACCTGTCTTTTGTAACAAGGATTTTCTTTCATTTATTTATTTATTTTTTAAGTTAATTTATTACTTGAAGCTGTGCTCATGTGATTGTGTCTTTGTCCTGGAGTTCCAAGAGGCCTTGGCCAGGTGTGGCTGGCCCCTCACACAGACGGCTGGCCTTGGCTGTGCGCTCACATCAGGGCCTGATCTTGTCTGGGGGCAGCTCAAGAGCTCCTACTGCTTCACCTCCATGATGGAGACCCCATTTCAAGATCGCTGTTTGTTAAGAAGAGCATCTTGTTTTGACGGTGCTCAGTAAACCGTGACCCCAGTTCACCATGATTTGTTAAGTCTTTTCCATTTAACACTCAACTTCTGTGTTCACTGTGTTGTGAGGACTGAGAAGCGAGGTGCTCAGGAACCCGGGGGTGGAAGGCAAGACGCTGCGTCTCGGTGTGTGCAGCGTTCTTCATGAGTCACCGTCCACGCGTAGCAGTGAAGCCAGGTCGGTGGCACGATGAGCTCAGGGCCTGCCCGCCTGTGTTCCAGGTCTCACCAATGGCTTTGGGGGCGCGCGGAGCGAGCAGGAGCCAGGCAGTGGCCCCTCGAGGAAAGCCGCGCCCCGCCGGCGCTGCGCCTCTGAGTCCAGCATCTCTTCCAGCAGCAGCCCGCTCTGCGACTCCAGGTGGGCACCGGCAGCTCCCGAGACAGTGCGGCCTAGGGGGTGTGCGTGTGTGCATGTGTGCTGGGGACACTTCCATGTTACACATTCCTCTGCTTTATAGTTAACCAGAAGTGGGGGAAAAATGTACATGAAAGAGGAACACTTTTGTTGTTTTTTGAGACAGAGTCTTACTCTGCACCCTGGGTAAAGTTGATATGAGCCCACAGCAACCTCAAACTCTTGGGCTCAAATGATCCACCTTGTTGCAGCCTCTTGAATAGCTGAGACTACAGGAACCTGCCACCACACCCAGCTGATTTTTTCTGTTTTTAGCAGAAACAAGGTCTCGCTCTTGCTCAGCTGGTCTTAAAATCATGAGCACAAGCAGTCCACTTGCCTCAGCCTCCCCGAGTGCTGGGGTTACAGGTGTGAGGCACTGTACCTGCTTAGCATTTGTTTATTTATTTGTCTTTATGTCTGTAGAAATGAGCCCTTATCTATTTTGAGATAGGGCCTTGCTCTGTACCCAGTCTGGGGTGCCTTAGGACCACTGCAGCTTATTGTGGCCTGGAGCTGTTGGCTTCAGGTCATCCTCCTGCTTCAGCCTCTCAAAGTGCTGGGATCGTACCGTGCCTGGCTGCACACAGGGTTTTATAATCTATAGTTAAATTCACATTTTGTTACATGGTTTTACAATATACAGTTAAATTCACACTTTGTCACATGGTTTTACAATTTAGAGTTTAAATTCACACTTTGTCTTTTCCTCCCAGAGTCTTGTCTTTAGCAGATGGTGGTGAGCTCAGACCCCCCCCCACCTTGGCAGGCCTGTCCCATGGACCCGGCCCCTGGCCCATGGGGTTGTTAGGGTTGTAGGCAAGACCTACGTGGCCTGTGGGACATTGGCTGGGTTCGGGGGAGGCCAATGACAGCAGGGCTCCCATTGCCAGCCCTGACGGGGCCTCCGCTTGACTCTGCCTCCCTGCAGTTTTAGTGTACCCAAGTGTGGGCGGGGCAAGCCTGCCCTGGTGCGCAGGCATACGCTGGAGGACCGCAGTGAGCTGATATCCTGCATCGAGAACGGGAACTACGCCAAGGCGGCCAGGATCGCTGCGGGTGAGTCTTGGTGTCCTTCTGGGTCTGTGTCCTCACCTGGGCGGGGAGGGTGGTGTCATGCCTGGGGGGCCCTGCAGGGAGAGTGAGGAGGGCAGTGCCAACTCCCCCGCACCTGCCTCTGCCGTGGGGTGCTCAGCTGTGTGCAGCTCCTGCCCAGCAGTCACTGCAGAGGCCGCCTGGGAATGTGTAGGGCCCTCGTCATTGGTAGCCACTTGTGTGCCTGCCGGGTGGTGGGTTCCTGGCTTCAGGCCCTGGGGGCGGGGAATGACACTCTGGCCTGGTGTTGGCTGGGCTGCTCCTGCCAGGACTGGTCAGTGCTGAGAACCGTAGCCCCAGGACTCACCTGGATGTTGGGTCCCGTCAGTGTGGCTGCCACTGGAAGGCAGCCGTGCTGTGAGGGGCCTCAGGCCAGGCCACATGGCCAGTAGCAGTTACAGGCTGGCTGACAAGGATCCTTGAGTGGAGTCCATGGTCTGTGTGGGACTGGGGCACCCGTGTCACCAGCAGCCAGTCTGGACTTGGTGGGCTCCACAATGGAGAGTTGCGCCTCCAGGGGTGCTGTGGTCGGGTGTGTGGACGGCAGGTGGGCTGAGAGCCAGGGCGGGGGAAGGGCTGGTGGCCGCTCTTTGAAGGGAGCCAGGACTTCGGTTTTGAATTTGGGGTGTAGGTCCTTGGAGTGAGGGGGCTCAGGAGGGCGAAGCCTTCCAGCTGGGGAGGGCGTGGGGTTCTATGGGTCAGTGGGTGGCGAGGGAGCCCCTCAGCCTGCAGGGTGAGGGCTGTGCTGGACCCCATGGAAGGGCAACGGCACCGTCAGCCCCCCACCCCCCACCTCCCGGCCTTCGTGTGGGTGCACAGGTGGCCGCCCTCCCCTGGCCAAGCAGGGCCTTGGGCAGCGCTTGGCTCTGCTGCTGACCACCCGCTTCCTTCCCCAGAGGTGGGTCAGAGTGGCATGTGGATTTCCACCGACGCGGCGGCCTCCGTGCTGGAGCCCCTGAAGGTGGTGTGGGCCAAGTGCAGCGGCTACCCCTCCTACCCCGCCCTGGTGAGTGGGTGCCTGGTTTGTGGCTCCCGGGCTGGAGACATCCCCCCACTGGCCTGAGCTTGCTCTGGGGGGACTGTGCCTGCTGTGCAGTTGCGGGGGCAGCAGACGTGGTTTGCTGGGTGCAGCTCTGGCAGGAGTGTGCACCTGTGACCTGGGCATGTCCTTTCTGGACAGATCATTGACCCCAAGATGCCACGAGTGCCTGGCCACCACAATGGTGTCACCATCCCAGCCCCGCCCCTGGACGTGCTGAAGATTGGGGAGCACATGCAGACCAAGTCTGATGAGAAGCTGTTCCTCGTTCTGTTTTTTGATAATAAGAGAAGCTGGTGAGTGGAGGCTGGCCCCGGGGCCAGGCTGTGGGTGCTGGGCCTGTACACAATGTGGGGCCACGGCTGGCCTGTAGGTGCTGCCCCATAGCCTGTGTACCAGCAGCCATGCTGCTGCTAGTCCTCTCTGGGCCCTGCTGCCGGCCCGGCCCTGTCCCTTCTCCCTGCCCTTTACCATGTGCACAGAACACCTGCCCTGGTACCAGCTCAGGTCACCTTCACCCAGCCCTGCCCAGATGCCCCAGGACAAACTCTCCCTCTAGGGAAGGCTTTTGCCCAAAGCACAGGGGCCCCTGATATACCACAGTTCCGACCCAAGCCTGTCTGGGTGCAGGGCAGCGGCCACAGCCTGTGTTGCCCAGCAGGAGCTGTCTGCTGCAGTGGGGTCTCTTCTGTGCGGCCCCCAGGGTGCTGCCTACAGAGCCCATGGCCTCCAGAGCCGCTGCCCCAAACTCAGCCTGTTCGCCTGGTGCTCTGGGGGGTAGAGGAGGGAGTGTTGGTGCTTTGTGACCCTGTGTAGCTGGCCACTCCTGGTAGGCCCAGAGCCGGGCTGGTGGTTGGGCCTGTCCCTGTGTCTCTTCCTCTTCCTCCTACGTTGGGGCCGCTGGTGGCTGCTGTTGTCAGGCCTCAAGGGAGGCTCAGTGGCTTCATGCATCTGAGGGCCGGCAGAGGGGTCTCTGCAGCCATCTGTGCCTGGCCGTGTCAGCGTGGGTGTGTGTGTTCGCTGTTGCACCTGTGCTTGCCTTAGGTGACAACTCAGGACATAGCACACACTTGGAACGTGTTTTGGAGGAAGGAGAGGAGAAGGGATTGGTGGTGACTGTGCCTTGCTTGAGCCCCTCAGGCACAGAGTGGGCAGCAGCCTCCCAGCCTGTCTGTCCCCGTAGGAGGCCCCCCCAGCAGCTAGCCTTGGGTGTGTCGCTGGGCTCCTCCTGCATGGAGGAGCTTTGGATTTGGTGGATTATCAGGTGGAGCATGTTGAAGTTCAATGTGCGAGCAACTCTCTTTTTTTCCATCTTTTTTTCTTTTAAAAAGGCAATGGCTTCCTAAGTCCAAAATGGTTCCTCTTGGTATTGATGAAACTATAGACAAGTTAAAGATGATGGAAGGGAGGAACTCCAGCATCCGGAAGGCCGTGCGGATTGCCTTTGACCGTGCCATGAACCACCTGAGCCGCGTCCATGGGGAGCCGGCCAGCGACCTCAGTGACATTGACTGATGCTCCCTGTGGGAGGCCCTGGGCCTGTAGGCCCAGCTGCCAGCCTCGGGCCTTGTCCATAGTGTTGATAAATTGTACATATTTGTATATGGTTCAAAACTTAACTTATTCTGATTTTTTAGTTGTAGTTCTTTAATTTTTTTTCCCCGGGGGAGGGGGGAGGTTTTATTTCCAAGTTTTCTATGAGACCATCCCCGTCTTGGCACCGTGTGAGTGGGGTTGGTGTGTTCGGGCCGTGCGGTGTGGCATGCGCCATGCGGGGGTGCTGCTGTGTCACTTTTTTTGATTTGTAGCTTTTTTTAAAAGACTTTTGAATGTTTAATAATTTTGTAAATCATACTCTTTACACAGAGTACCACTTATTTAATAAGATGGGATGTAAATTTACAATGACAAATGTGTATTTTAAGAAAGAAAATGACATTATTTTGATGGTACTTTGTGGAAGGAGGTGGAGGGTAAGTCTGTGCTGTGTGCATCTTGCAAGTCACCAAAAACGCCCCGTGCACCCACACTCACGGTCCTGCCGTCAGACCCCACGGCGTGCCCCAGCGGGTTATTTATTGTAGAAAGTGTATTCATTTACTTTATAATGAAAAATAAATTTGCAAAGGTATATTGATATGCATTTTTATACAGGCATCTGAAGATCACCTTGGTTTGGGAGCAGGATGTGTTGGTTGTGTAAATGACTCTGGCCTGTGTGTACTTTGATTTTGTAACCTGTAATCTTTTGTTTACAATGAGGGGCTTTCTGTAACTTGTTTTAATTTAGAACACTTTGGTAGCAATAGAAACTTTGGATACATTTTTTATGGTACATGTGATGTATATAGAATTAGTACTTTATTTTTATTTTTAAGAGGTAAAGCATTATGTTAGGGGGGGAAAG
>CAUYRH010052462.1:0-30097 GCA_963574655.1 Perodicticus potto | reverse complement strand
ATAAAAAATAACATACTGGTGATAAATAATATTATTTTTAATCACATTTTAATGTGTTAAGTATGTTCTAGTATTGGCAGAACATGTAAGGGAAAACAAAGACAAAAGGAACAGGTGTGAATGCAAAACAGCTAGGTTACTTTGCATCATGACCTCAAGGTGGAGAGGTCTTTGGGTACTCACAGCAGGGAATGGGCCAGTGTCTTGCAGGATAACAAATGGATGCCACACATGAGCGAGAAGGCAGAAGGGCAGTATTCAGACAAAATTTGTTTTACATTTTCTCCTAGTAGACAAGCACTGAAGCAGTGCATATGCCAGGACTCTTGGGTTAATAGAGAAGGATATGGATAATATTTTGTAAGTGAAAAATAACTGAGAAGGAGTAGAATATTTGATGCAATAAAGCATGACAATGGCAGATGGAATGAGAAGATGAATTTGAAATGTTCTTGTATTTTAAATTGGCTTAAGAGAAGATTATTCTTTATCTCATTTTCTCCTATCTTTGGTAAGCCTATTACCTAGAAAATTTATATATATTTTTCTCCCATACTGCAATATATCTGTTTTCCTATGGACTTCAAGACTAAGATCGTCATCAAATAATACACAACATAGTAACATAGGGATTAATATCTATTGCCTTGCATGCTACAGTTAAACTTAAAATAATTCATATGAATGTAGACTAACTTATGTGTGTTGCAATTTATATGATACAATGAATTATGCACTGAAAATTAATTTATAACATTAAAAAACTCTTAAATGATACCTTCTGAGAAAGTCAATATGTGTTATGATAAATTCTAGATTATGCAGAAGATCATAAAATTGCATTCCTGAAAATTCAAATTTGTTCTACAGAAACACAATAATCCCAGAAATACAGGCCTGAGATAATAAGTCTATGGAATCTTGAGTTAATATTTTTCATATAATAAAGTAGGTAAAATTATTTAGACTATGTTGTACAATTCATCGTTAAAGTGATAATCTAAATAATTTAAATATTATTAACTTGGCTTTTTATCCTTTATATTTTTTATAATGATAACAAATTCAAATTGATTATAGCTTAGTGTGATTGATCTTAGTGATGCTCCTATCAAGGGAAAATACAACATAGAATTACACAAAATAATAATCATATTAATAAAGTTATGCATTATAATATAGAAATGCAAGTTATTATATAAAATTTTTAAAGTACGATTGTAGCACAAAGCGTACCAGCTATCTTTTACATTTTTTTGAAAAAGAGTCTCACTCTGTTGCTCAGCCTAGAGTGCCCTGACATCAGCTTAGCTCACAGCTACCTCCAACTTCAGAGTTCATGTGATCCTCCTTCCTCAGTCTCTCTAGTAGCTGGGCTTACAGGTGTGCACCACCACTCTGGCTAATTTTTCTATTTTTAGTAGAGATGGGGTCTTGCTCTTGCTCAGGCTGGTCTCGAACTTCTGTGCTCAAAAGATTCTCCTGCCTCACCTCCCAGAGTGCTAGGATTACAGGTATGAGCCCCCACACCCAGACATTTACATTATTTTACATGTCATTTTATATAAACAGAATATTTCATAATATATATTTGGGAAAAATTAAAGAATTTCATGGAAATTATTGTTATAAAAGAAGTAATATGACAATTAGCATATATTATGCCAATGAAGCAAAACTTATTATTAGCTTATTCGATGGCTTTGGAATTTAATTAGTCATTTAATTTCTTATGTCCTTTGGTTTCCACAAAAAGCAAATCATATTAGGTAACTATCCACCTTCCTACTTTATTGTGGATATTGACATTAATTAAAGCTTTTTTATTGAAATGCGAGCAAATAGCTTCAGTCTATATTAAGACATTTTATTTTATTAAATTATCTCAGAAATTTTATGTCAGGCAAAAAGTGCTTACTGTGATATGTTGAGAAGGAGTATGTGTGTATATCACTGGGATTCAAGGACAGAGAATGTGCTGGTATATTGTATTTCATGAGCAATAGGGATGTAGTAAAATATTGGCTGAGCCAAATGACCAAATACCAACTTATGTTTCTGATACAATCTTATTCCATCCTTTATATCTGTGATAATCAAATCTAGTTGCTCCATTTATAAACACCAGTCTTACAGTGTAGCAGTCAATGCTTTATAACCTCTCAGCTTATTTCCTGCTTTATGAAACTGGAACATAATCCTATGAGCAGGTTGGACTTGGAAGAAACTGACAGCCTGAACCTTCTAGAACTTGAAGCTTCCCTTGCTATTTAAATAGCTCTACTTTGGAGCAAACTAGCCTTTCCCTGCTTAAAAACACTGTGATAATCTCACTTGCAAAGAAATACATATTCCTCTCAATACCCAGGAATACCACCCCCTGGCCCTTATTGTGACTTTACCCTTATCTGAATTAGAGCTCAACATTAATGTAAGGAAATGGCTCTGGGGACTCAATACTCTACATCTCTTCAGCGTTGTATATTATCTCTAGCTTTCAAAGCCTTTGCTATTCAAACATGCTCCTCATTCGGAAAGTCTAGACCATGAAGAAATATGAAAAAGAGTCTCAGTCTGTTGCTCAGCCCAGAGTGCCATGGCACTAGTAGTCAGAAAGCTTTCATTCATAGGAAAATCTGGCAATACCTAATAAATCATGACATCCCCCAAAGTGTAATAGAGTGAACAGACTACTAGAATATTTCTTGTTACAAATTACAAAGGATACAATTTTTTAGATTACATTGTTCTCACTCCCAGGGTAAAATTCCAGTTATAAAAGAGCCCTTCACCTGGTGTGGGGGTGTGTGTTACACATTTTCACAATGTGCACGTTAGGTGAGATCCTACCAGAAGCCCTGTCTCCTTCTTTCAATGGTCTCCACCTCCCTCTCTCTTCCTCCTGCCTCCGTATTAGATTATATTTGTGTTTTATTATTCATATGAAAATGTAATTGTTCATATATTGGTTTCATATTAGTATTGAATACATAGGATATTTATTTTTCCATTCTTTTCATACTTTACTAAGAAGAATGTGTTTCAACTCCAGCCAGATAAATGTAAAAGATATAAAATCTCCATCTTTTTTAATAGCTAAATAATATGCCATGTTATACATGTACCTCAATTAAGAAAAAAAAACTTTGTAGATCTGGTGGCAAAAAATGTGATGAGAGTCCCTACAATGAAAATCACATTCTTGTGTTTACTTCTCTTGCTGACATCAGTTTACTAACACAGAGTTCCTTGATTGAAAGAAAGTCTGGTCCCTCCAGATTTGAACCTTTGCAGGGTTCTAGCAAGTGTGTAATGTAAATATTCTTTTAAGACTTTCACAAAGGAATCCAAAGGCATTTATAAGAATGAATGTATACTGGGAAAAAAATTTCCCAGTGCTTTTGGGGATTGCAAGATTGACCCTTAGATGAAAATAATTCCTGGGAATTCAAAATATAACCTGGCTTTTGAGTAAACCTGGAAAGGTTGTAATTCATAAACAATAATACAGGTTTTGGAGAACTGCCAAAAAAAAATGTTACCATTAATGACTCAAAAGATGCAGGGGTGCTAAGTACTGCATACTCATTAAACTTGCTTGCTTGGAGCCTGGCGCCTATAGCATAGTGGTTATGGTGCCGGCCACATGCACTGTGGCTGGTGGGTTCAAACCTGGCCTGGGCCAGCTAAAACAACACGACAACTGCAACAACAACAAACACCTTGGCATTTTGGTGGGCATCTGTAGTCCCAGCTACTTGGGAGGCTGAGCCAAGAGAATCACGGAACCCCAAGAGTTTGAGGTTGCTGTGAGTCGTGACACCCACGGCACTCTACCAAGGGTAAAATAGTAAAACTCTGTCTCAAAAAAAACCCGACTTGCTTGCTTGGCCTTTGCAGAAGGAGAATGCATCTTGTAGAATGCATTACAAACTTAATCAGGTGATCATCTCACTGTAGTTGTCCTAGGTGTATCGTCTTTATTGAAACAATCTAACACATCATTGGACACTTGGCATGCCCCTACTGATAGGGCTAATTTTCTCCCCTCCACATTACAAAGATCATCAAAAGTCAGTTGCCTTAACCTAGAAGGGCTAAAAGTAAACATTTGCAGTCTCGCCTCAGGGCTATATCAATTTTCTCATTCTAGATATAATTTAATCTTAGGCAAACCCGATCATTTTAACATTCCATGAAACACCAACCTGGTTCACCATATTCATAACATTAGATTGACTGGATCTGAAGAGTAAGGTGCAGTCATTACTGTAGGATAGTTTAGTCACAGTACAGCTTCCAGAACCCGGGTAAAAAACCTCACAAAATTTTATGGGTCTGCGTCTTCATTGAAACTAGTATGAGTTCAATGATCTAAAATATTTCAGTATTTTCCTTAGAGGTGACAGACAATTTTCTTTATTTTGCACTTTCACAAAGAAAATATCAAAGCTCAATTTCTGGCAGGGTTTTCAAAATGTTTGAAACAACAGGTAATGGATTTGAGTCTACTTCTTCATTATATTTATCAAATCACACTTAAAGGCTATTTCCAATTAAAGCCATAACCAAGGGGTAGCTTTTCATTAAAAAGAGGCTGCGGCTTAAGCTGGGCTTCTCTACAAAGGCATAATAAATCAGTAGGTTCATTGATATTGGAGGCAAATGATGATGTTTTATGGACTATCCTGACAAAATCCACCAGAAAAAGCATTAGGCTCACCTACAGAATTTGGGAGTAATTCTGTGTCTTCTTCTGAAGGTAAATTTCCTTATTCTGAGAATTAGCTTCTGGCGTATTATTAAGCCTTGGAAGAGAACCAACAGAAGATGACATTCAATGACACGCAGTTTGAATTTTTCAAGTTTGACTCACCTATTTATAATATTGTATATGTGCAGCAGCAATCTGTCATCAAGCAGAAATACATAAGAAAATGGGCTTGAGAAGGATCGGAATGTAAAAAATAGTTTCATAAGCCAGGGATTCAGTCAGTCTCTTTTAATACTGATTCTTTGTATCATTTCTTCCAATTTATCAGTCCAAACCTGTAGCTTCGTAGATGTTCTATTCAACTGCTTAACTAGAAATAAAACATTGAAGTATGTTTTACAACTAGGTCTTCAAAATATACTGGTGTTCACAGTATGGTTTCTGTTTTCTTAAAAGTTATTAAATCATACTTATGCTCAAGAATAGATTATATAAGCAATCTTCAATACACAATTCTTGAACATAGTATTATTGGTTTTATTTCCAATCTTATAAGATAAATGTTTATACAGTAGCTGAAACTAACCTTTATCTCTCAGTTTTTCTAAGTTTCAACCAAACTAATCCAATTATGAACACTATATCACTTAAGTTTTCAGGTTAGTATTTTTCAAAGTTGATGACTTACTATATAAAGGCATGAATATTTTGCTTTTTTAATAAAAAAGTCACTTATCTTGCTTTTAACTTATTGTAATACTTGAATCATTTATTTCAATCAGTATAAAACTGAGGAAAGTGGATATTATATACATTTCTCCTAGTTTATTTGGAATCATTCTAATTTTCCCTTATAAATATTGAATTTCTTTTTTTTTTTTTTTACAAAAGCTAGTTAGTTTTTAATTGTTTAACAACAAGAACAACAAAAGAAAACTAAGAAATATTAGTAGTTTATCTTGATATATACCTGCTTAGCTACATTTTTAAGTCCTACCACTTCTTATATTAAAATGAAATTAGTGCAAAATAAATCTCTAGATCAAAGATTTCAACATAAAATTGTGAATATGTCAAAAGGGAACATGAATTATCTTATATGTAAATAATAATTATATTCTTGAAATTACAAAATAAATGTTGATAAATTTAACAACATTTTAGACGGACTATAATTTTATCATAAACAAACTCAGTAAAGGAATAAGTAACTGGGAAAAAGAATTTTTACCTTGTAACACAACTCAATGTATGATATTGTATTCTAGTGTATAAAAATGCCTTACAAATCAATAAGAAATAAATAAAAATAGAAGCTTAAACTATAAAAAATGTCAAACCTGAAAAAGATATAATGGGTTATAAACACAGAAAAAATTACTAGACTCACTTATAATTAAATAAATATGAATTAAAATTAGATGCCTCTTTACACTTGGGGAAAGACACTAATTTTTTCCAAGTTGGAGGCCACTAGCCACATGAGGATACTGAACACTTGAAATTGGCTGGAGGTACTGAGAAAGAATTTTTGTTTGTTTGTTTTTAGAGACAGGGTTTCACTATGTGAACTTATGGGCTCAAGCAATCCTCCGATCCAATTATTAAATTTACATAATATTAGATGTATAGCCACCAGTAGCTATGGAAAATCTTATTGGATAGTATAGTTTGAGGCAAATTTTGTTCCTTTGCCAGACACTAATTAATGCCCAATTTCTATTAAAATTAATCCGTTAAGTATTCCAAATCAGCCCTCTCCTTCTTATACCCATGGGTAGCTCCTTTAAAGAATTTTTATTTTGCCTATACATAGTATTGTTTACACAACATCTAGTCTTACTACCCCATTGATAACTAATAATTAAACAGATAAATGTACACAAAAATTAAAGCTCAGAATTCAAGAACTAATAATGTGGGATAAATGTTCTTCAGTATAAAAGAAAGGAGCAGTAGAGAATCCCTGAAAAATGGCAAGAATTACTAGAAATTAAGAAATCAAGTTATATTTTTAGGATCTTCCTTTATTTTCATGGCTTCTGAAAATCCTTTTTTAGGAAAGAATAATGTTAGCAAAATGCATTTTAATTAGGAGTGATTACAACTCCCTGGGACATAATTTATGGGATACCAGTCTTCTCCTTGCCTATCTTTGAGTAAAACCTTCTGCTTTTATTAGTAAGCTGACACGTAAGAATGAGGAAATTATCTTTTCTCCCAGGCCCCCTGGTGTCTATAGGACAGATGCAAAATCTCACTCACTGTGGTTCATCCCAAAGACACACCAGTGTTACCTAGTTGTCTTTCTAAAATTCTTTTAATTATTCTAATAAATGTTTTTTGTCCCTAAAATTTTCATTAACTAATTAAATAAGCCAGCACTGTATGAGACTCTATAGAATACAAAATATATTTGCATTCACAATATTTCTAGTTCAGTAGGAAGTTCGAACTCTGTTATATTTTGTTTTTCTGTTACCCCAATCTAACTTTTTTCCTTGTTGTATTGGAGATATTGCATTCAAAACTCCTGTATGGTTTATCATATTGGTCTTCCATATCCAATGCACATATAGATAATAATAAAAATCATAATAATAAAGGATTATACTTATTACTTATTCACCATGTTTATCACCATTCAACCTTTATCTTATAGATTAGGAGATTTATAATACTGACTATAACTTACTCAAAGACTTACTCAAAGGATCTCAGAAGAGTTTACATTGAATGCATGCTATTAATTTTCTTAATATACCTAAGAACATTTAGTATTAAATATCTCAATGATTCAAATACAAAGATATATGAGTCAAACTCAGTTGACTCAGCTGACCCAAAAGTAAGCCCGAGTACATCACCCCTTCTGTAATCACATCCTCTTGAATGCAGGCAGAATTGCAACTTGCTTCTAATAGAATATGGGATGTCATTCAGATGAAAGTATTGCAACACACCTACACGACCTCATCTTGTCTGATCATGTTAGAGCTATTCTTTTATAGGACTTAAAGACCTAAACAGAAATATTGTAAACATGCCTATGGGAAGGTCTTTATGCAGTAAAGCTCAGGCAGTGTTTCAGGCATATTGGTGGCCTCTATTCAACAGCCAGTCAGGAACCACAGCCCTCAGTTCTATAACCACAGGGAAACAAATTCCATCAACTTGAATGAACTTGAACACAGATTCTTCCATAGTTCATTGTCCATGTGACAAAGCAACTCAGCCAAAAACATTACCTTTTTGCATCCTTGTGAGTTCTTATACAAAAGACCCAACAAACCCCTGTTTGGAATCCTAACCCATGGAAACGGTGAATACATCAGGATTGTTTCAAGCTACTAAGTTTCTGGCAATCTGCTGCACAGGAATAGAAATCTAAAATAAGAACAATAACTAGAGGAGAAGAAAATTAAGTTTTTACACTTTACCAAAAGATTGAATTTTTTTAGTTAAACATGATTGGTTGGTTCTCTTATACGATTTTAGATGTTTATTATCATAATTTATAAGTATATTGATAATTTGTAATGTATAGACTGCAAATAACATTGTTCTAATAAGCTGAAAACTTTTTCTCACTTTCTTCAGTAATAAATAATTTTGAATTAAAAAAGTCCTCCACTTAGGTGTTGCAATTTAGAGTAGATTCAAAATATATACTTAAAGTGCAAGAAAATTCTTCACTTCTGAATACACCTTAGCATCCTATTTAACAGAACAGAGTGATTACTACTTTCATTTTTTTTTAATTTAAAGAGTGTTTGAATGATATAACGAAGGATGGTAGAATAATCAAGAAAGTGGTGTCTATGAGATCTTAGTTCACTGTAATGATGTTATCTTTCTATTTTTTCCTCTGGATTGTCAGAAATTTAATACTAATATTAATATACTGCTTTTCTTAAAGTATAATGAATATCATCTGTAATAAGCAGCATCTTAATCAGTGGCAGAAATTAAGTATTCATCAATTAATAAAATATTTCTATTTATAGCATGAAATAATCAATACCTTTAAAAATGTCATAAATGTGTATCATCTATTCACACTGAAAATCTTATTCTTGATGAGCTTTCCATACATACTTATTTTACATTTATTTTTCTTGCTGTCTCACTGTCTTTAGTCATAAAAGTATGCATAATGGGAATAATTACTCTTTAAGCTTATGGTGTCCTTCATTTCACAGTACATTTAAAATATCCAGTCCATAAAAGGTTCAGAGCAACTTCCCTTTTTTCGAAAATAACTACCAATTCAACAAGGTGTTTATTGGTGACAGCATGGCCCATTAACACAGTCCCTCAGGACTTGTGCTGCTATGATGAACAGATTCTACTATGGAAGAAACATCCCTGACAATAAAAATGTACTCTCTTTTCAGAGTCATTATCTTCAGCAATTAAACCTTTTAAGAGCAGAAAACATATTCTTGAATATTACTGAGAAAGTAGATTTTGTGTTCTCAACATACACAAAAAAATCATAAGTATTTGAAGTACTGAACATGTTGTTAAGATTAATTTAGCCATTTTACAATGTATACACATTTCAAAATAGCATGTTACACATTAAAATAAATATAATTTTTATTTTTCAATTACTATAAACGAGTATTTCTCTAAGTATTAAATACTTGTACTTTTAAGTTTTTCATTAGGTTATCTATTGAAAAATAGATTTTTATATTTTTAGTTGTGCTTTATTACACTTAGTATAATGTCCCTCACATCGTGTGAATATAGATACAAAAATACTGAATAAAATCTTAGAAAATAGAATTTAGGTACATATTTTAAAAAATTATACATATGATCAGTTAGGCTTTATTCCAGAGATGCAAGGTTGGTTTAACATACCCAAATATATAAATGCAATTCACCACACAAATAGAAGCAAAAACCAAGACTAGATGTTCCTCATGATAGATGCAGAAAAAGCATTCTACAAAATTCAGCATCCTTTTCTGATAAGAACATTTAAGAAAACAGGCATAAATGGGACATTTATTAAGCTGCAAAACACATAGCCAACATCATACTGAATATGGTAAAACTGAAAGTACTTCCACTTAGAACTGGAACAAGATAAGGATGCCCATTATAGCCACTCCATTTCATCATACTGCTGGAAGTTCTAGCTATTGAAACCAGACAAGAGAAGGGCATTAGGGCATCCAAATGGGGGCAGAAGAGGAAAACTCTCACTCTTGGCTGATGATATAATCCTATAGTTAGAAAACCCCAGAGAATCAACCACAAGACTCCGGGAATTGAACACGGTATATAGAAATGTCTCAGGATACAAAAATCAATGTCCACAAATTAGAAGCCTTTGTATATGCCAATAAAAATCAAGCCAAGAAGCAAATCAAGTGAAAAATATCCTTCACAGTAGCTTTTAAAAAAATTAAATACCTGGCAATATATCTAACAAAGCAGGTGAAAGACCTCTACAGAAAGAATTATGAAACCCCAAGAAAGGAAATAGTTGAAGATATCAACAAATTGCAGAACATACCATGGTCTTGGTTGGGAAGAATCAACATTGTTAAAATGTTCCTACTACCCAAAGCAATCTACAGAATTAATCCAGTTCTCATTAAAATACCAACACCATACTTGGAAGAACTTGAACAAATTGTTCTTCCTTTTAGGAACCAGAAAAAATAAAGCCATATAGATAAGGCAATTCTTAGCAATAAAAGCAAATCTGGAGAGATCACTTTACCAGACTTCAGGTTATATTATAAGTCCACAGTGAGCAAAACACCATAGTATTAGCACAAAAGTAGAGACATGGATCTATGGAACAGAATGGAAAACTTAGAGATGAAACTTGCCTCATGTCACCATGTGATCTTCAACAAACCATATAAAAGCATAGACTGAGGAAAATAATTTCTGTTTAACAAATGATTCCAGAAGAACTGAATAACCACATGTTAAAGGCTGAAACTGGACCCACACCTCTCACCACTTACAAAAATTGATTCATAATGGGTAAATAATATAAATCTAAGACATAAAATGATAAAAATCCCAGAAGAAAGTGTGGGAAAAACTCTTGTTGGTATCAGCCTGGGGACAAATTTTATGAAGATGCCACTGGCAATTACAACAACAACGAATATACATAAATGGGACTTAATTAAGCTGAAAAGCTTCTGGACAGCCAAGAACATAATAATCAAATCAGACAGACAACCTTAATATTGGGAAAATATATTTGCATATTCAGAATCTGACAAAGGCTTGATGACCACAATCTGCAGAGAACTCAAATTAATCAACAAAAAAATGAGCAAACAATCCCATCTATCACTTCTTCTTTTTCTGGAGAAGACAGACAAATGGCTAAAAAACACATGAAAAATTTCTCATTGCCTCTAATCATCACAAAAATGCAAACCAAAATCACATTGAGATGTCACCCTCCCCCAGTGAGAATACCCCACATCACAAGGTTTTAAAGCATCAAATGCTGGCAAGGGTGTGGAAAAAGGGAACTTTTATACTGTTGTGGGAATGCAAACCAATAAAACTTTTCAGAAAGAATATGGAGAATCTTCAAGAAAACTAAAAGTAGACCTTCCTGTTTTTTTTAGAAAAGAAAATATAATAGTTGAAAGAACATGCAATTGGAGGGTTATCTATAGTTACAGGTAAAACATGCAGTAAAATACCACATAACTAAAATAAAAACATGCAAAAAATGGGTTATAATATACATAGGAGGTTGAACGAAGTTGACTGGAAGTTGGTGGACCAAAGATGAGAAGGGATGACAGAGATCTGAAGAAATTATCTAACATGCCATTCAGAAAGAGGAAAACATAAAAGAGAGATGGCAATATGAATAGTAATTTGAAAGAGAGATGGTGAAATTAAAGAACAGGAAGACACTACATATAATTTATTGAAGTTATATAAAAAATAAAAGTGAGAATGGGGAAATGATAATAAATCAGAATTTTATGAGATTACTGAAAGTTATCTTTTCATAGATCCAAACCTTCATTGAATTCATACAAGGTAAATAATAAGTAATTAATATAAAGATATTTTATTAAAAACCAATCAATATAAAAAATAGAAAGATATTAAAGTTAGAAAAAATGGAAAATAGATATACAACTTATTTAAAATTATAACAGATTTTTTAACTGTAGAATAGAGGCCAGAATATTAAATAATAATGTGTCTGAAACCCTAAAAGAAAAGAGATTTTAATTTTCAGAAGTGTAGATTGTTAAATTATCCCATCTTTCATTAACAAAACTTAAATTAACATAGTTTTAGAAATAAATAAAAACATAGAACATATTTTCGTTAGATTCTCAGTAAAGTAGCTTTAATAAGCTATACTTTATTATAAGAGAAAAAATGGTTCCAAATAGAAATCTAAAGTTAAAGGTTTAATAGTAACTGAAGGCATTGTGAAATAAGTGGAAAATTAAAATAAACACCAACTCCATAACAATAGAAGTTATAACAATTGTTATAAATAGAAGATAAGATAGATGGAACTGATATACTGGGGAAAATGCATATAAGTTGAAAAATATTTATTAGAGTATAAGCATTCTAACATCCTGTTTATTTTAGGGTGAAATAAATACAGCAAATTACTTTAGAAATTGTTGAGTATGCATATTTAAGTAGCTATGCTAATTGTTCAAAAGAATAGCATAACTTCAAATGAACTTGAAAGGAATAGATGGAATAAAAATTAAAAAAGGAAAAAAGCTAAATTGAATTAGACTCCGAAAGAAAAAATCAAAATATTTTTAAAAGAATGTCATATAGCAAGCCCATGAGTTTGGAGAACAAATTCAATTGATAACTCTCCTTTTAAATTACATGTTTATTGTAAACAAAGCATAAAATCTATTTATATTTTGCTTCCAAAGTACATACTTTGTAAATTATAAAATACAAATTAGATTTATCATGCAAATATAAACAAATAAAACTGATATACAATTTTATTTATAGGTAAAAATATCATGAAATTAAAGAATATAACAAATTAGGGGGCTTCAACTTGAATTCCTTCTCTATTGTTGGAGGTTCTTTTCCCTATCCTTTACCCCTCTTTTGATTATCACGCTTATCCATCTTTCTCTCTGTCAATAAAATCTGTTTCATTTCTTTAAAAAAAAGGAATGTAACAAATTATATGAAAAGATCAACTTATAAGGAATATATAAATGTTATAAACACATAAATAAGAAACAGCCTTAAAGATGTAAAGTAAATATTAAAGCTATTTTATATGAAAAATAGACAAATATAGCAACATAAAGAGAAATTTTAATATACCTCTATATGGTATTAAGATGCTTAGAGCAAAAAACAAACAAACAAAAAACACGAAGTATGTAACAAGTTTAAGGAATACCATTAATAAACTTGATATCTGAATCTGGTCAAACAATCAACATATACTTGTACATTTCAGGTACACATAGAATATTTATAGTAATTGGTCCAAATAGTAAGCCATAAAACTGAGTTTAAGAATTTCCAATGAATAATGCAATTGAGATCATCTGACAGCTAAGCTAAAAAGCAATGACTTAATGATATACATTAAAAAATTATAAAAAAACTTGAAAATTATTTGTAAGTAAATAAAAGTAACCAAATAAATAAATCAAAATAAGCAGGATGATGGTACTTTCATAAAAAATATTGCTTCAGGTGCTTTTAAAAATAATGAAGAAATATATAAACTGAGTAGTCTAAGTATATGTTTTAGGAACCTGCAAAAATATGATAGATAAGTGATAAAGGAATTATAGAATAATGAATGAGGGAGAGGAAGAAAAATGACTCTGAAATAGATACCATCCATGAAAACAAAGATTTCTATATTTTGTATTATTTCCAAAAAAAAGAGATGAATAATTAGTATCATATGTAAGAGAAGTCATTATTAAGACTCTAAAACAAGTGCTTAATGTGGAATTAGAAATGATCTTACATCAATAAGTTTGAAAAATTAGGCATTTTATAACTTTTGAAAACAAACAAACAAACACTTAAGGTTACTTCAGGAGGAAATGGTATAGAATTATACCATAGATACATAATTGTTAAATACAGTTAATGAAAAGTTAAACATATGTATCCCAATCCCTAAGTTTTCATGAACTTTTTATAAAATCTCTCCACAGACTGACATAATCAAGAGTTTTTTCCACACTTTGTTCTAGGATTTTTATCATTTCATGCCTTAGGTTTAAATCTTTTATCCATCTTGAACCAATTTTTGTAAAGTGGTGAAAGGTGTGGATCCAGTTTCAGTCTTTCACATGGCGTTATTCATATATTGAATAGGGGTTCGTTTCCCCACTGTATACTTTTGTTTGGTTTATCAAAGATCAGATGGCTACTAGGCACTGGTTTCATCTGTTGGTTTTTATTCCATTCAAAATGTTTATATCTCCATTTTTTGCCAATACCATAATGTTTTGATTACTATAGACTTGTAATTTAGTCTTGGTGGGGTGATGCCTCTAGCTTTGCCTTTATTATTAAAAAATTCTTGACTATATGTTTTTTTTTTTTCTGGTTCCATACAAAACAATGAACTATTTTTTCCAGTTCTTCATAGTATGATGTTGGTACTTTAATGGGGATTACATTGAATCTGTAGATTGTTTTGGCAAATATAGACATTTTAATAATGTTGATTCTTCCCACCAGGAGCATGATATCCTCTTCCATTTGTTAATATCTTCTGGTATTTATTTACTCATAGTTTCATAATTTTGTTTGTAGAAGTCCTTCACCTCTTTTGTTAGGTATATTCCTAAGTATTTCATTTTCATTAACGTTACTGTGAAGGGAATGGGTCTTTGATTAGTTTCTCAACTTAACTATTACTAGTGTATACAATGGCTACTGATTTGTAGCCATTGATTTTATACTCTGAGATGTTACTATATTTCTTGATAAGTATACAGTAACATCTCAGAGGCTGGTAGTCGGGTCTCTGAGGTTCTCTTATTATAATATGTCATCAGCAAACAGTGAGAGTTTGACTTCCTTTGTCCCAATTCGGATGCCCTTTATAGCCTTCCTTTGTGTCATTGCATTTGCTAGAAATTCCAGCACTGTGTTGAATAGTGGCTATAGAGGAGATTGTTATCTGGTTGTAGTTGTAAGTGGAAAAGCTTTCAGTTTTACCTCATTCAATATGATATTAGCTGTGAGTTTGTCATAGATGGCTTCAACCATTTTAAGAAATGGACCACTTATGCCTATGTTCTTAGGTGTTCTTGGTAGAAAAGAATGCTGAATTTTATCAAACACTTTTTCTGCCTCTATTGAGAGGATCATATGGTCTTTGTTTTTGCTTCTATTGTTGTAGTGAAATACATTTATGGATTTGCATATGTTAAAACAGCCCTGTATCCCTGGGATGAAGCCTAGTTGAGTATGATATGTAATTTTTTTAATGTGTAGCTGTATTCTATTGGTTAAGATTTTATTAAGGTTTTTTGCATGTATATTCATTAGTGAAATTGGTCTGTAGTCATTCTCCTTTTTAATTGGATCCTTTCCTGGCTTTGGAATCAGGGTGATGTTTGCTTCAAAGAATGTGTAAGGGAAGATTTCTTCCTTCTCAATGTTTTGGAATAGTTTCTACAATATTGGTGCAAGCTCTTCTTTGAAGGTGTAATAGAGTTTTTATATGAAGCCAGGGCTTTTTTTGTTGTTGTTAAAAAAATTTTTGCTATCATTGTCTTTGATCTCAGTGATTGATCTCAGTGTCAGTCAAGAGATTATTTCCTAGTTAAGTTTAGGGTGTGATTCCAGGTATTGTTCCATTTCCCCCACATTATACAATTTCTGGGCATAGACTTTTTTTTATAGTAGTCAGAGATTATATGTTTTATGTCTGTTATTTCTCCCTCTTCATTCTCTCTCCCTCTTACATTTAACTGTGGCTAAACAATTAAAAATGAAGAGACATTTTTATTCGACATGTTCCTTTTTGTTTATGGTTAATCTAGCCAAAGGTTTATCAATTTTAGTTTTTTTTGAACCAACTTTTTGTTTTATCAATTTTGTGAATAATTCCTTTGTTTTCAATTTCATTTAATTCTGATTTATTTTTTGTTATTTATTTTCTTCTTCTGGGTTTGGGATTCAATTATTCTTCCTTATGCATTTCCTTAAAGTGATTCATTAGGTTGTTGATATGCTCTCTTTTTGTTTTTGGATGTAGGCATCTAATGTGATAATTTTTACTCTTAGGACTGCTTCCGCAGTATCTCACAGGTTGTGGTAACTTATAGCTTCATTGTTGCTATGTTTGATGATTTTAACAATTTATTCCCTTATCTCTCCCTTGACCCAACTATCATTTAGCATAAGGTTGTTTAATTCCATACCTTGTGTGGGAATTAAAGTTTGTGTAGGAGTTAAGTACTACCTTTATTGCCTTGGGGTCTGAGAAAATACAAGGTGCTAATTTTATTTATTTTAATTTTGTTGAGTTTTGATTTGTACCCTAGAATATGTTCTATTTTGGATTATGTTCCATAAGATGACAAAAAGATTGTATATTCCTTAGCTTGGGCATGGTGAGTTCTGCATATTTCTATTAATCCCTTTTATTCATTTATTGTAGGATTGCATTTAAGTCTCTTGTACCTTGTTTAGTTTCTGTTTAGATGATCTGTCCAATTCTGCCAGAGGAGTGCTCTAGTCCACAATTATTATGGTATTATGAGATATCATATTACTCAGACCAAACAAGGTCTACTTTTTAAATTTGAGAGCATTTAAATTTGGTTCATAAATATTAAGAATTGAAATGCTCTCTTGTATTATTTCCTTGACCAGTATGAAGTGATCACCTTTGTGTTTTGTAACTTTAGTTACTTTGAATTCACTTGTATCTGAATATAAGATAGCAACTCCTCCTTTCTTTTGATGTCCATTTGCCTGAAATACTGTATTCCATTACTTTCCCCTGAATTTTGGTTTGTCCTTCAAGGGTCGATATGTTTCCTTGGGACAAATATGGATGGCTTGTACTTTTTTATTCATTTGGCTAGCTTGTGCCTCTTCAATTGGGAATTCATGCCATTAACATTTATTGTGAGAATTTGTAAGTGTGGTGGAGTTTTATTTATCTTATTTTATGAAATACCATTGCTTAGTTTTATCCTGTGCACTATCATGGAAGCTAGGTTTTGTCCTTCAGTTTCTGTGTGTTTACTTTGCTGATGGTCTATTTTACTGATCAATGTGGAGAGTAGGTCTAAGTATTTGTTGTAGAGTTGGTCTTGTTGTGGTGAATTTTCTCAATGTTTGTATATCAGCAAAAGATTTGGTTTCTTTATCAATTTTGAAGCTTAGGTTAGGAAAATACAGAATTCTGGGTCAAAAACTGTTTCATTTAAGAAGTTTAAAAATTGATGGCTGCTCTGTTTTGGCTTGGAAATTTCAGCTGAAAAGTCTGCTGTCACCCTGAGGGCTCTGCCCCTGTAAGTCAGCTGGTGCTTAGTCCTGTCTTCTTTCAGAATTTTCTGTTTTGTCTTGACTTGGGAAATGTTCATGACAATTTGTGTTGAGAGTGTTTAGAGTTTGATATCTGTCTAAACAGAGTCCTTTGGAGACATTAGTCATACTTGGAAAGTTTCATTTATGATATCCTACAGTAGGGCTCCAATTTCTTTGAGATATTCTTCTTTCCATTCAGGAATATCTATGATTCATATGCTTGTATGCTTCATGAAGTCCCATAATTCTCCAAGCTAATGTTCTGTTTTCTCTCTCTTCTTTTCTGCCTCTTTAACTGCCTGGGTTAACTCAAGAGCTTTCTCCTCTACCTCAGAGATTCTTTTTTCTTTATAGTCTAATATGTTGTTGATACTTTCAACTGCATGTTTAAGTTCCCTAATTGACTCCTTCATTTCCTTAAGCTCTGCCATATATTTTTTAATATGCTTCATAACTTTCATCCATTTTTGATTCCGTTTTTCAACTTTCTTATCAATTCCCTTTATTGCCTTATCATCCATATTTTAAATTCTCTTTCTGCCTTCCTATTACTTCTTCATAGGTGGGGATTTTTCTGCAGTAGCTGCCTTATTGTCCCTTGTGCATGCCGCTTATTTTGGTTTTTCATGTTGTCAGAATTTTTCTATTGCTTCCTTTTCATGTGTGTTTTCTTATTCACTTCCTTCCATATTTTTTTCTTCTTACTGCTTTCTTTGCTTTGAATTACCTTTTATCAGAGTTTAGATGTTAAAGTGGCCTTTTGGAATAAGGCCAAAAGGAAGAGAACGATAAAGAGTGAGAAGGGAAAAAGAAGAGAGAAATAAACAAAGAGAAAAAAATACAAAATAAGGGGGGGTGAAAGAAAAGAATTGGAGAAAAGGAGAGAAGAACAGAAGGAATGCAAGAGAGCAGACAGAAGAAATGGTATTGTTTAGCAGGATGCTTGTCCACACCACAACTCCGGGACTTTGTGAGGTGGGCTTGGCAGTTCCCTCACTGCCAGGACTCCTTACCTGCCTTGGAAAAAGCCAGACCCCCACTTCTGCCAAGTACAGAAATGGAAACAAAAGAAAAAAGAAAAGAAAAATTTAGCAGTATGTCACAGTGGGGACTTGCCAATACTTTCTTTGCAAAGACCAAAGCTAGAAGAAGGACACCCTTGACATGAGCGCATGCCCTCCTTAGCTGGATCCCTGCCATGAGCCACCAGCCATACCACTGATGTTATCTTCCCACTAATCAGAAAAAAGGAAACAAAGATAAAAATAGATAAAGAAAATTAAAAATATAATTATATAAGATGAAGAAAAAGGGTACATTTTAACTTTTGTATGAATGATTCAAGTGGGAAAGATGAGAAAACTAGAAAAATCTGTACCAAAAGAGAGAAAAAAGGAAAATAAAAGAGAGCAAAAGTTCTAAAAAGCTGCAACAAAAATGAGGGAGCCCTTGCTATTATAGAAAGGAAAAGTGAAAAACTAAAAATCCAATCAACCAAACCAAAGAAAAATACAATACCCAGGGTGGTGAGTTCAAACCCAGCCCTGGAAAAACTGCAACAACAAAATTAAAAAAAATAAATTTCAAACAACCACAATAGCAGAAAAAGAAGAAAAAGGACACACATACACACACTATAGTATATGGCCTGGACAGTAGGTGGTGTTGTGTTGTTAGGAGATGGAGAATACATACTGTGTTTGTACTGGACAATGCATCCCCAAAACCACTCTCATTGCCAAGGAGATCATGTCTTGACTTCCTGACTTAGTTGCTCTCAGTCAGGGCCTGGTTGTTTCATCAGCATTCATTCCCTATGGGATTGAGGTTTTAAAGCTCTCACCAGATTCCATAAGTGGCAGATCTACTGTGCCTTCTGATGGCAATCCCTAGTGCTGTTCCCACAAAAGTGGATACCCAAGACCAATAGTCATTCCAGAGCTGGGCCCTGTACTAGCACCCAGTGGCCCATTTCTCCCACAGAGCCTTCCTAATGGTATCTCAGCTAGCAGCCAACCTGATGGTAAATCTACTCTACATGATATTCAAACCCAGTGACTGTACACAATTTAAGTCTCCCCATTCCTTTAAGCCTTCCAACGTTGCTCCAGTAAATAGATTGGCCCCAAATCAAAAAGCTTCTGAGTAGCTTCTTCCTGTATCCCCAGTCCTCTCTAATAAACATATTTTTAAAAACATAAACTTTATCTTTTGCACTGTTGGATCTTCCTTATTTTTTTATTTCAGATTAATACTAGGGTACAACTAATTAGGATATACTGTTTACATTTCTATGGTAGAGTTCAAGTTGTAGTTGAAGCTCCTCGTACAGATGTTGTGATACACATTCTTACATTGTGTACATTGGGTGAGAGCTCACCAATCTTCCTTCCTCCCCTCCACCGCCCTTCCTGCCTTCCTCCCACTTGAATATATTTGTGTTTTTCTCTAATATGGATGTGCACTTGTTTTTCTTTTGGTTTCATATTAGTAATGAGTACGGTGGATACTTGCTTTCCTTTCTTACAATACTTTACTAAGAAGAATGTGCTTTCTCTCCAGTCAGGTAAATACAAAAGATGTAAACTCTTCATCTTTTTTATACCTGAGTAGTATTCCATGGTATACATATACCACAGTTTATTAATCCATTCATGGGTTGATAGGCACTTGGGTTGTTTCCACATCCAGACAATCGTGAATTCTGCTGTAATCAATATTCTACTACAAATTCCCTTGTGATGAAATGATTTTTTTTTCTTCTGGGTAGATATCTAGTAATGGGATTGTGGGTAAAATGGAAGGTCTACCTTTAATATTTTGAGGGTTCTCCATACTTCTTTCTATAGAGGTTGGATTAGTTTCCAATCCCATCAACATTATAAAAGTGTTCCCCTCTTTCCACATCCACACCAGCATTTGCAGCTTTGGAAATTTGTGATGTGGGCTATCCTCACTGGAGTTAGGTGATGACACATAGTAGTTTTGATTTGCATTTGTCTGGTGATTAGAGACCATAAGCATTTTTCATGTGTTTATTGGCCATTCATTTGTCTCTTTCAGATAAATTTCCTTTTAAGTAGCTTGCCCAGTTATAAATGGGATTGTTTGCTCTTTTCTTGTTGATTAATTTGAGTTCTTTGTAAATTTCATTTATCAGGATGAGGTTAAGGCTTTGATAGGGATTGCATTAAACCTATAGTTCTCTTTGGGAAGTATGAACATTTTAACATTGTTGATTCTTCTCATCCATGAGCATAGTATGTTCTTCCATTTGTTAACTTCTGCTATTTCTTTTCTCAGGATAAAACCAGCACATCATACCCCATAAATGTATTATTGTATATAGCTATTATTTAATTAAAAAATAAAGAAAAAAGAAATTCAACCCAATAAGCAAGAGAAAAAAAATATAGACCTCTTTTTTCCTCTTGCATTATAATCCTGTTACCCAATTATTTCCTTTAACATTTCTTGTAATATAGGTCTATTGCATTAAATTCTCTCAATTTTGTTTGCTGATAAACAAACAACACTTCCATTTGTCTATGTTTTTAATACATTTACATACAGTAAAATTAACTTCTGTTTTGTTATATGAGTTTTTATAAATTCATTCAGTCAGCCAATCATCAATTCAATAAGGATATAAAACAGTTCTGTCATTCAAATAATTCTCTCATGCTTTGTATTTGTAGTCAAACTCCTACAAGCCAAGTTACTGAAAAATACTACATTGCATTGAAAAAAACTACAGTGCCTTGTTTACTATTTGTCTAATTTTACATTCTAAATAATGTCACACATTAGTATTAAATTGATCCATAGGTAGGTTTTCAAGCCTCACTTATTCCACTTAGCATAACAAATTCAAGATTGACTCACATAGTTGTATGTATCATAGATTGCTTTTTAGTGCAACTTGATTAGTAATATTCCAATGCACAGACCATAATTTGTTCATACATTTATCAGGTGAAGGTTATTTTTGTTTTATCCCCTGTACTTTGTGATTATATGTAATACCACTATAAACATTTGCTTTACTAGGTTTTTGTGTAAATAAGCTTTTTCATTTTTCTTGACTAAATACTAGTCCTGAGATTGTTGGGTCATACAGTGCATGTGTGTTTAATTTTATTAGCACATGCCAGCCTGCTTTCCAAAGTGATTACCTTATTTTGCATTATTGCCTGCAATATATGAAATTTCTGCTTGTTTATCATCCTTGTCAACAACTGATATCATCAGTTTTGTATGTGTATGTATTGGCCACTCACTAGTACATATTGTGGTAACTCAATGTGATTTTAATTTGCATTTGCCTAATGACAACTTATGTTGATTTTTTTCACATGCTTATTTTCTATCTGTATATATCTTGTTTAGTGACATATTTGTTAAAATATTTTGACTCCTTTCAGATTTTATGTTCTAGTATTTTTTATTTTTTAAACATTTTTGCTTTTGGTGTTCCAGTTCAAACAATGTGTGTGTGTATATATATATTTACACGCACAACATATATATGTATATTTATGTGTATATATATATTTGCACACACACATATATATGTGTATATATGTATATTTATGTATATATATATGTGTGTGTGTGTGTGTGTGTATTTATATCTTTCTTCCTCTGTGTCCAGTTAATAAATAAACTCATCAAGATAATTTTTCATTGTTTGAATTGTTAGTGTTAGCACTTTGATTCAACTCTATATTATAGTTTTCATTTCTAGAAAAATTCTCTATTTCTATTTTTCCTCCTTTTCTTTAATGTATTTTAACATATTTTCCCCCTTTTGTTAACATTAGTCATAATTATTTTATGGTTCCTTTGTAATATCTACTGTAACTGGATCATCTGTTAGTCTGCTTCTGTGGATTCACATATTACATGTCTTAAAAATGAGTTGTTTTTTCTAGCTGCTCAGTTCAACTTGTAATTTTTTGAATTGAATGGCAGTTATTATGTGTATAAAACAGAGAAGATTCCTCTCCTTCCTTTTACTTGCAGTCAAATTCTACGTACATCTTGGAAAAAAGAAATTTCTGTTATTCTTCTAACAGTGGCTGATGTCTATTTGGTATTGTTTTTAGATGCTTGGTTCAAGAAGTTCCTTGCTTCTCACTTGAAGACAAAAGTTTTGCTTCTATACACAATCATTTTGACTAGAACTGGCCATTACTTCAAAATTATAAATTGATTACTATAAAACACCAAATTAAGGTACTCAAAAAAATTTCTTAAAAACTACATAAAGTTATTTTATAAAGTGAACAGCCTTATTCTAATATAATATCTCTCAATAGACCTAGAGATTACATGATACTTAGTAAAATGTTTTGAAATAAACCATTTAAAATCAGGTAGAGAAATCCTGAATGCTTGACATTCAGTATACAGGGGATGGGTTTTATGACTCTGAATAATTATTAGGGTCCATTTAATCAAAACTTCATTAGGGTCATTTCATAATTATACTTACTATTTGTTACCAACCATTCTAACTATGTGCTTGTATAGAGTTAGCTTTTACTTTACTACTTGTTTTTTGTTTGTTTGTTTGTTTGTTTGTTTTTTGGAGAGTCTCAAGCTGTCACCCTGGGTAGAGTGCTGTCGTGTCACAGCTCATAGCAAACTCTTGGGCTTAAGCAATTCTCTTGCCTCAGCCTCCCAAGTAGCTGGGACTACAGGCGCCCACCACATGCCTGGCTATTTCTTGGTTGTAGTTGTCCTTGTTTGGCAGGCCTGGGCTGGATTCAAAACCGCCAGTGCCAGTGTATGTAGCTGGCGCCCTAGCCACTGGAGCTACAGGTGCCAAGCCTTTTATTACTTATTTTAATCTCAGTAAATATTTTAAATTTTAATTCTTCATTTGTCACTTCATTTTTCCACTTTCAGAAGTGGAAATTATAATATAATAATATACAGTGCCAAGTTTCTTAGCCAGGGTTTGATGATAGTTGTTTAAGAGTTGATTAACTATTTTTCTAACAGTCCTGACAAGATAGAAACTAAATATAACCTAAGTGATGAACTAGAATGTATGCTAGTCAATTGCTTTTTCATTTTTAAAAATGTTAATTTGTATAAATATAGCATGTAAAAGTCCAGTTTTGCTACATGGATACATTGTATAGTAGTGAAGTCCAGGCTTTTTGCATATACATCACCCAGATAGTGTACATTGTGTTCATTGATTATTTTCTCCTCTCACCCTCCCTTCTACCCTTTCCAGTCTCTACTCTTCCACTCTCCATATGCCTGTGCACTCATTATTTAGCTCCCACTTTTAAGTGAGAGCTTATAGTATTTGACTTTCTGTTTCTAAGTGGTTTTACTGAAGATAATGGCCTCCAGCTCCATTCATGTTGCTGCAAAAGGCATAATTTCATTCTTTGTTTTATGCTGAGTGGTATTCCATTGTATATGTAAACCACATTTTCTCTATAGATATTGCAATCATTTTTGTCAATGTCTTAGTCAAGACAATTATTATAAATGGATTGTTTGGGTTTGTGTGTTTACTTAACTCACAAAGATTTAGTTAAAATAGAATATACACTAATCATATTCTATTCCATTATAAAAGGATATACTTATGAGTAGGAAATTATAGAAGAAAATTTTTAAAAAGAGCAACAAACTATTGGTGGCTAGAAAGCTAGAAAATAAATCCCTAAAAAGGAAATGATTTTAAAGTTTCAATAAAATGATTCCCTTTAGTATTTTAAATAAGTGATGATAAAAAAAGAAAAAAATACATATATTTTTGGAAATATATATAAATCCAAACTAATTAGAGTAGGTATTCATTTCTCCTTTTAATTATTCACTTATAAAAATGATGGTCTGGTGTTCTGAAAAATTATCAGTTTTAGAATAGAATTTTTCTCTGCTTAAATCCTAACCCTGTCATTTGTTGTTTTAGCTGTGTGATATTGGCATAATTATTTAGATGTTTGTTTGTTAAGTTTAATTATTTTAAAATAGAGATAACATCAACCCCATTAATCACATCCCAAACACTGCATGTTTATTGTGCTTAGATATGTAATATCTAATTAATTATATAATTAAAAATAAAAATATAATAATTAAAAATAAAACAATTGATGTTATCACACTTATGATCAAGAGAAATTGTATGGTAGAATCTTAAAAAGTTTTATGATCATCCATTTTGCACTCTAAACTACATTAAAATTGTCACTATTTTAGGTTCCTGTCAAAGCTATGTATGCATTTCCATAACTCTAACAATTGTGCTTACCACTACTTCCATGTAACTTATGAAAACTATTCACATAATTAAGGAAAAAAATCCTTTCTTATTCCACAAATAGCAAACACATATTACTTTTCTTTAAAGAATGGAGAATAGGTTAATAATTAAACTCATTTTAAGAAATCTATATAATTATAATTTATATAATTATAATTTCAGTTTCTTAAAATTCCTACCCAGGTATAATGAGAAACGCGAAGCACAATGCAACATGGTATCTGAGCGGATGCTGTTACTTTACTCACCCACTTGTATGTATATTTCAATTGAGCTTCAGATTGACTTTACTACAGTTAGTAATTATTATTCTAATTTATCTATAATTACTATAATTACTTTATTCATAATTAGGGCACCAAAGACCCAATTAAGATCCCAAATTAAAGGCTAAAATTGGATGGCTCCCAATTTTTGAATTGAGACTGACGAAAAGGGCTCAAAGGAAAAATCTTAAAATGGCTACTAAGACCTCGCAGGGTGTAATACTGAAGAGTTTGAACAAATTTAATAATTCAAGAAAAACTACAATGCATAGTATTTATTACTTGTGTTTTCTTGCATAGACATTTAAAAGATTACTATTTTTTACTTTACCTTTATTATGTTTCATTACTTGGAAAATATTTAACAAAATAATATTTGCTAATTGTTATTTCTGGTATTGATATTTTATTGGCCTTCTTAAATTTTATTTTGTCATACTCTTAGATGTTTCTTCTTCTTATTATTATTATTATTACTCTACCTTTAAATGTGGTTTATTCTAAAACTCTGAAATTTCAACTAACATAATTCATCTATTTGAATTTTACCCTGCTTTTTATAAATTTACTCTAATCATTAGAGATACTTCTATTATGCTCCAGGTCACGAGGGGCACTGTAATTATCAAATTATTGAACAAAACCAAAATTTCCTTGTCAGTGTTCTATCATCTTCAAGAACAAAATTAAAATGAAGAATAAATACAAAAAGTTAGTGTTTATTACAGTACACCTTCATTATCTCAAGCTGTTCATGGAGACTTTATTTCCAGGAACTCCTAAAATAGTATCATCAAGCTATCAAAGACAGCCCACGATTTGCCTTCACAGCTTTCTAAATAGCTTTATAAAATTAATATTCTGAATAAAAGTGACACCATTTGCCCACTAATCAAATACTTTATAGAAAAGGGGTAATATACTTTCATCTTTTAAAACAATTTATATGTAGGATATTGAATCAAATTTGATTTCATTACTCTAAGTGGAAATCAAATGTGAGCCTAAGAGAAATTTACTTGGTTCCACCAAGAATCCATCCATATTGAGAATTAAACTCAGTGATTGTGATCATTGTTCCTTTCTTCATAGCCAAGCTGACAGGCTCCACTTTAATAAGCTGGTAAAATTCACATTACTGATCTGGTGCCTATTTACATTTTTAGCAGTGATAATATAAATATTTTATCAGTGAATGTCTAAGTTCAAGGCCATGCCCATCATTATGTTTTCACTAGAGGATACAAAATGGATCGACTTAACCATGGATCATTTAAATCTCATAAATCATTGTAACTAATTTCAAAGTTACTCATTTTATTAGAAAGAGAACTTTAGATTCAGACTCCCTTGGTTTTGGGCTGCTTAAAGATTATGAGACATTAGGGGAGTCATTTATATTAATCCCTCTGTTCTACAAATTCATCTGCAGATAGGAGTAAAATTAGTACTCAATTCCTACTTGTCTATTAAATGATCTATATCTATAAATCCCTTTTAAACTACCTGCAATGTGGTAAATTATATATTACAATCTTATAAATATAATTTAAATATTATGTTGCCTATTGTAATTAGCACTGCATGTAGATAAGTATATCGCTAGAGAGTTTTGAGTTTCTGCTACCAAGAATATGATAGATGACAAAATAAGACAGTTGATGTAATAATAAATGGTGAAGTATATGAACACAACAAAATTTGGTTCCAACACTGCACAAACATCCTGCTCTTAGAGTAGGAGTTATTTTGGGTCAGCAAATAATTTAGAAGTAGAAAATTGAGCAAAGCACACAAATGATATTTTGCTGAGTATGACTGTTATAAACTTTGAAGTGAACTATAAATTGATTTTTGTTAAGGAGTAAAGAGCTGTAAGCAAGAAAACTAAAGGTATTCAAGCAACAATATTTTCAAAGGACTCAGATTGTGAGATTTAAATCAATAACATCTTATATAGATCTTATATTGGTAGAATTAAGATATTAAGAACTGTCTATCAAGATGTTATATTTACATATGAAGATGGTATTATCTGAATTTCCAAGTATGTGTATTGCAAAGAAAATTTAATTTAAAGAAAATATATCCAAATGCAGAATTCAAAAATAATGTTAGATAATTTTTGTCAAGAGCATATTTTTGTTAGGGACCCTGTTAAGTATGTTACATGCATTATCTTATTTATATCCAAAAACCTGTGTAGTAAATGTGTTACCAGACTTAGTCTTGAAACAACTTTATTGATATCATCTGAATATAGTAAAATTTACTATTTTAATTGCATAGTTCAATGATTATAAAACGTATATACATTTGTGTAACCAATACCACTTATTAATAAAAAAAGAACAAGTAATCCCATTTCATTGTGGACAAAGGACTTGAACAGAAGCTTCTCTGAAGAAGATAGGTGCATGGCCTGTGTCACATGAAAAAATACTTATCATCTTTAATCATGAGAGAAATGCAAATCAAAACCACTTTGAGATATCATCTAACTCCAGTAAGAGTGGTTCACATAACAAAATCCCAAAACTACAGATATTGGCATGGGTGTGGAGAAAAGGGTACACTTCGGCACTGCTGGT
Source organism: Perodicticus potto (assembly GCA_963574655.1). NCBI lineage: Eukaryota > Metazoa > Chordata > Mammalia > Primates > Lorisidae > Perodicticus > Perodicticus potto. Next base: position 2,692 of record CAUYRH010052462.1, on the reverse strand, counting down.
GGTAATGTAAGCTAATATGTTCCTTTTGGAAAGAAGTATGGAGAATACTCAGGGATCTAAAAGTACACCTGCCATTTGATCCTGCAATTCTTCTACGAGGTATATATCCAAAAGACCAAAAATCACTTTATAACAAAGATATTTGCACCAAATTGTTCATTGCAGCCCAATTCATAATTGCCGAGTGATGAAAGAAGTCCAAATGCCCATTGACCCATGAATGGATTAATAAATTGTGGTATATGTATACCATAGAATATTATATAGTCTTAAAAACAGATGGAGACTTTACCTCTTTTACGTTTACATGGATGGAGATGGAACATATCCTACTTAGTAAAGTATCTCAAGAATGGAAGAAAAAACATCCAAAGTACTCAGTACTATTATGAAACCAATTTACAATCACTCACACTTTCATATGAAGAATAGATCACTACTGTGGCCCAGGATGAAGGAGGGAGGAAGGGAGTTTGGGAGTGGATGGGGGAGGTCAGATCAAGGGAGGGTGAAAGGTGGGATCACACCTATAGTGCATAATGCAAGGGTACATGTCAGATCTATTAGTGTAGAGTATAAGTGTCTTAACACAATAATTAAGTAAACAAGATGAGGTATATGTTAAGTGTGATGTAAGTGTTCCTAATTCCATATGATATCAGCACATTGTACCCCATAAATGCATTAATGTATACATGATCTATGTGTTTATGATTTAATAAAAAAAAATAAATAACATGATTTTCAAAAAATAGAGAAAGCAACTGAGTAGACTTTTTCTAAAAAAAGGTATTCAAATGGTCAGCAAGCATAGATAAAATTCCTCAACATTATCAATTATTAGAGACATGCAAATTAAAAATCACAATGAGATAATACCCCCTATCTATTAGAATGGCTGTTATCAAAAAGACAAAAGATAATAAATGTGGGTGGGAATGTGGATAAAAGGGAATCCTGTACACTGTTGGTAGAAATGTTAATAACTCAGTAAGAGGTATGTGGTTCCCCTTAAAAATAACAGTAAAAAGTTTCCTCCAAAATGAAAGTAGAACTACTATATAATCCACCAATCTCACTATTATGTACTCAATATATTAATACTACTGTATTTTTACAATCAATTCAATAAGTATGTCAAAGAGAAAAAAGCCAAATTGTTTTTAGAATAATTCCTCTAGCATTGTGTTGTTTGGTATTTTAGCCACATTAAGATAAAGTTATTATTTTTTTTTCCCATTTTTGTGATTAAATCATAGCTGTGTACATTAATGCAATTATAGGGTACAATGGACTAGTTTTATATACAATTTGAAATACTTTCATCAAACTGGTTAACAAAGCCTTCACTGCATTTTCTTAATTATTGTGTTAAGACATTTATATTCTACACTTAGGAGATTTAACAGTAACCCTTGTAAAATGCACCATAGGAGTGGTCCCACCAATTACTGTCCCTCCACCCATCCTTACCCCTATTCTTTCCTCCCCTCCCCTTTCCCCTTCATCTTGGGCTGTCGTTGGGTTATAGCATTCATATGGAAGTTTGGGTGCTTATAAATTGGTTTCATAGTAGGACTGAGTACATTGGATACTTTTTCTTCCATTCTTGAGATACTTTGCTAAGAAGAATATGTTTCAATTCCATCCATGTAAACATAAAAGAAGTAAAGTCAACATCTATTTTTAAGGCTGCATAATATTCCATGGTGTACATATACCACAATTTATTAATCTATTCCTGGGTCGATGGGCACTTGGGCTTCTTCCATGATTTAGCAATTATGAATTGGGCTACAATAAATGTTATTTTGCAAATCTCCTTATTATAAAGTTATTTTTGATTTTCTGGATATATACCTAGTAGAGGAATTGCAGGATCAAATGGCACGTCTATTTTTAGATCTCTAAGTATCTCCAAACATCTTTCCAAAAGGAATGTATTAGTTTGCATTCCCACCAGCAATACAGAAGTGTTCCCTTTTCTCCACATTCTGACCAACATCTATGATTTTGGGATGTGGGCTAATCTTACAGGACTAGATGATATCTCAAAGTGGTTTTGATTTGCATTTCTCTGATAATTAAGGATGATAAGCATGTTTTCATGTGTCTGTAGGCCATGTGCCTGTCTTCTTCAGAGAAGTTTCTCTTCAAGTCCCTTGCCCAAACTGAGATGGGATCACTTGTTTTTTTCTTGCAAATATGTTTGAGTTCTCTGTGGATTCTTGTTATTAAACCTTTGTCAGAAACATAACCTGCAAATATCTTCTCCCATTCTGAGGGATGTCTGCTTGCTATACTTACTATGTTCTTGGCTGTGCAGAAGCTTTATAGTTTGATCAGATCCCAGTAATATACTGTTGGTGTTTCAATTGCCCAGGGGTGTCCTCTTCATAAAATATTCTCCCAGGCGGATTTTTCAAGTGTTTTCCCTGCTCTTTCTTCTAGTATTTTTATAGTTTCATGGCTTAAGTTTAAATATTTTATCCAGTGAGTCTACCTTTGGTGAAAGGTATGGGTCCAGTTTCAGTCTTCTACAGGTCGCCAGCTAGTTCACTCAGCACCATTTGTTAAATAGGAAATCTTTTCCCCACTCAAAGTTCTTGACTGGCTTATCAAAGATGAAATGACGATAAGTGTCTGGGTTCATCTCTTTGTTCAGTATTCTGTTCCATACATCTACCTCTCT
>CAUYRH010052461.1:0-22041 GCA_963574655.1 Perodicticus potto | reverse complement strand
TTCTTAAAGGGGAAATGCATAATTTTTAAAACCTTGTACAAAGAAGAAATTAAGAAAATTTGGGCTGAGTGAACTGGCTGCCGACTTGTAGAAGACTGAAACTGGACCCACACCTTTCACCATTAACTAAGATAGACTCATGGGATCAAAGATTTAAACTTAAGACGTGAAACTATAAAAGTACTAGAAGAAAGTGCAGGGAAAACTCTTGAAGTTTTCTTTTTCTATAGGAAGGTTTTTCTGCTTTTCGTCACCTCTTCTATAAATATCTTCACATTAATACTGTATTTGTGCCTTTTTTGTTATTCATATTTCTAATTAGTAGAATTTTCCTGGACTGGTTATTTGAGAGAATGAGAGGGGTAGCTGGGGAAGCCTTGGCCAGGGTTATCTTTCATACCAACTCAGGCTCTGTCTCTCCGTAACTATAGTAAAAGACTGGTGCCCTCTAATTGCACTTCCCAGTAGCTATGCTTTCTCTGAAATTCTAATGCTGGACCTGTGTCCTTCTGTTCCCGTGTTCCTGTGTAACTAAGCGAAACATTACTTCCTGAGTGACCCCTTAACATTTGGAAATTGTGTATGTTTGCCAACACTCTCAAGATCTGCCTTCTCTGGGCCCACCAGAGCACTTGGTCACATATATTGTTTGCCTTTTCCAGGCCTTGGACTTTGTTCCTTCCCAGTTAGGTTAGCACTCTTTCATTCTGTAGCACTGTCATTACCGGAGTATATTGTGACTGGAACTTTATGAAAATGACTGCTACTGGCCTTTGTACTCTCTGCCCTCCCTGTTCTCCCTGGTTAAGTTTGAGATTTTACTCTTCTTAGTTGTTTGTGTTTGGCATTTTGGTTTTTTTTTTAACTTAATATTTTGTTTATAAAATAGGCAGTATCAAGAAGCAAGAGAAACCTATCTTGATCTGGATAATAAAGTAAGGACTTTAAAAAGGTTTATTAAATTACTGGAAGAAATAATGCACCATAGATACAAAACATATCAACAATTTAGAAGGTAAGTGCATTAAAAATATTATTACATATTATATATATTTGTGAGGTTTTGTGTTTTCACATTATCTTTTATAAATAATAAAATTAAATTAAAAGAGCTTCACATAATGCAATTATAGCAGAGACTGTTAGTATTTGCTTTGTCATTTAATATGATTCTATAACTCAATCAGAAAATACCAAATTTGAGAAGATGTGTATAGCAAGCTTATCTAGTTTATCTTTCCTTTTTTTTTTTTTTTTTTTTTTTTTTTTGCAGTTTTTGACCAGGGCTGGGTTTGAACCCTCTGGTATATGGGGCTGGAGCTCTACTCTTTGAGCCACGGGTGCCACCCAGCTTATCTAGCTTTTCCACTGTATGAGATATGCTTTACTAGGTATCTTGTAGATGCCTGTTTAATTATGTCCTTTGAATGGCAGCTCATTGGTTCTGAAACAGCCTGTTTTACCCTTGGACATTACATGTCCTTAATGGATACAAGAGTTTTTGGTAGAACCTGTTGAGGCAGTTATTTCAGCTGATTATCATGATGTACTAGAATGGCGTAGCTCTGTGAATGCAGATGCTCTTGTTTACTATGGTATCTCAGTGTTTATAACTGTACCTAAAACATAGTAGCACTTGTATATGTTGATTAACATGTTAACTGCCATATATTTAACTTATGCTGCTTTTGAGTCCAGGGCCTTGTGAAGCATATATTTGACTTATTTCTTGACCTACCTTGTCCTAATAGACACTGTGGCCCTGTGGGAAAAAAATGTTTTTTTTTCTCGTGTGGCAGTCAATTTGTTGTAAATAAATGAATACAAGATCATGAAAACAGACTGTTACTAACATTACCTACAGATGCACAGATTCACAGGGATTGACTGACCCCAACTAGTGTCACAGCAACAGAAATAAACCAGGACAGTTGATAGGGAGGGATGGGCATTAATATTCTTAGACCCAGGGTGGCCCTAGTCCTGCTTTCTCCTGTTTTTCCCTGCTGGCATACTCTCATCAGTGTGCTTTTTAACCATCTTATATGACTCAAAACATTGAGTCATTTATACCCTAAACTCCAAATCTTAAGACTACAGAAACAATTTTTTAATCATATACCTAACTCTAATACTTTGGGAAAATTTAGAGAAAGCAATAAAGAAAAATATGTTTGATCATATTCCTTAATTAAACCACAGGTTGGTTTTTGAAATGCCTATTTCAGTTGTAGAGGCATGTTATTAGGACTTGACGTTATTTGCCCTTTGAGGCTATTTTTAAGTTTTGTTAGGTGGGATAAAGCAGCCTTTGGTCAGGGGCTACTTTTTTCTTAGCTCTGAAGCAGTATTTTTCTGAGTGCTCTATGAGTATTTTGGGAATTAAGAGATTTTCATGCTAGCCAGTAGGAACATGAGTTATTCCTGCATCTCTGTGAGCTTTGGGGATTGCTTATTCTTCTTTTGGGTATTTTTTCATCCAGCCTTAGGTAGTGTTTTCACACAAACTCACTGATTAGTACTCAGCTCAAGGTTGGAACAGAGCCCTTTGTGAATCCACTGGAGTTTCCTTGGCTTCCCCAGACTCCCAACTCTCTCTTCTCAAATATGAAGATTGCCAGCTCCACTTAGGTTTCCACTCTTCTTTATTTCTCCTATGACTCTTTCCGTGAGTAGTAATTTAGGGCATACATGGGGCTCAATGTGTTGCCCATCTTTCAGAGATCATTTCTCTAGAACTGCCTGCTCTATTAAATATCTAAAGTCTAAAAACGCTTGTTGCTAATATTTTGTCCAGATTTTTAGTTTCAGGGAGAAGAATAAATCCATCTTTATTACTATGTACATCTTTTCCAGATACAGTAGGATTTATCTTTATATTAGTACTCAGAAACTTGTATTTAAAATGTTTTTCATAAAGTATTGGTCTTGGTTTCCAGGCATACCTCATTTCATTGTGCTTCACTTCATTGCACTTCACAGACACTGTTATTTTACAAATTGAAGATTTCTAGCAACATCACCCCAAGTCTGTCAGCATCATTTGTCCAACATCATGAGTTTACTTTGAGAGGTTAAGGACTGAAAGTGAAAAATTATTCTGTGATATGGACGAAAGAAATTGGGGTCCAGGTTCAACATGGCCTTTATCCATTTGGGTGCAAGTAGGCTGAATCCGAAAAAGGAGTCGGCACATGGGTTAAGGTGGGTGGGAATATAAGACTTTGGAGGTTCAGAGGGGTAGGGATTTGGCACATTCCTTCCTTCCTGGGTGGGATATTCTTTCTTGGACAGGGCGGTTCTGTTTGGGCCAGTCCCTACATTCAGCCCTATCATACTTTATGTCTCTGTGTCACATTTTGGTAATTGTTGCAATATTTCAAGCTTTTCATTATTATTATCTCTGTTATGGTGATCTGTGATCATTAATTAATATTATTATTGTAATTATTTTGGAGTAATGCAAACTGTGTCCATATATGACGGCAAATTTACTTGATAAATGTGTGTGTCAGTTTTTCCACCAAATGGCCACTCAGCAGTCTTTCTCCCTCTTCTTGGGCTTTCCTATTGCCTAAGACACAGTGGTATTAAAATTAGGCCAGTTAATATCCCTTTAATGGCTTGTAACTCTTCATTTGAAGGGAAGAAAGGAAAAAAGTGCATGTAGAAATTGAGCAAGGAAGCCTCTTGAGTCAGGTTAGCAAGTTCAAAGGAAAAGTTCTAGAAGGAAATTAGAAGTGCTACTCCGGTGAATACAGGGAATGACAAGAAAGTGAAACAGCTTTACTGTGGACATGGAGAAAGTTTTTATGGTTTGGATAGAAGATCAAACTAGCCACAACACTCCCTTAAGCCAATCCCTAATCCACAGCAAGCTTTTAACTCTTTTCAATTTTGTGAAAGCTGAAAGAGGTGAAGAAGCTATAAAAGAAAAATGTGAAGCTAGCAGAGGTAGATTCATGAGGTTTAAGAAAAGGAGCCATCTCCATAACATAAAAGTGATGGAGTAAGTTTTGATGTATAATAAAAGCTACAGCAGTTATCCAGATACTGTTTTAAAGTTATCTAAATGGTCTCTCTAAGACAATTTATTAAAATGACTGAACTAAACAAATTTTCAACATAGGTAAAACAGCTTTATATTAAGATAAGATGTCATCTCAGATTTTGACCAGTAGAAAGGAAGTCAATGCATGGCTTCAAAGGACAGATTTCTTCGGTAGGGATTAATGCAGCTGATTAAGTAGAATCCATTGCTCATTTACCATTATGAAATCCCAGAGCCATTAAGAATCATGCTAAATTAAAAAAGAAAAAAAAGAATCATTCTAAATGTATTCTACTTGTGTTCTATAAATAGGACAACAAAGCAATCAGCATATTCATTTAAGCATGGTTCACTGAATATTTTAATCCCACTGTTGAAACCTACTGCAACAGAAAAAAGATTTTTTTCAAAATCATTGCTAATCCACCGGGGTCATCCAAGAGGTCTGATGAAATTTACAAGGAGATTAATGTTGTTTTCATGTCTGTTAACAGCATTCCATGGATCGAGGAGTGATTTTACTTTTAAGATCTTATTTAAGAAATAACGTTTTATAAGGCCATAACTTCCAGATAGTGATTCATGTTGTGAATCTGTACAAAGTAAATTGAAAACCTTCTAGAAAGGATTCACCATTCTAGATGTCAGTAACATCCATGACTAATGGGAGGAGACCAAAATACCAACATTAACAGGGGTTTGAAGAAGTTGATTACAGCCCTCATGGGTGACTTTGAGAGGTTCAAGACATGAGTGGAGGAAGTAACTTCAGTTATGGTGGACATAGCAAGAGAGCTATACTTAGAAGTGGAGCCTAAAGATAAAACTGAACTGTTACAATCTCATGATAAAAGTTTAATGGATAGGGGCTTCTTTCTTTCTTTCTTTCTTTTTTTTCTCACAGTCAACTGACAATTTTGATGCAAGGGGCTTATTTCTTATGGATCAGCAAAGAAAGTCGTTTCTTGAGATAGCTATTCCTGGCGAAGATGCAATGAACAGTGATGAAATGACAACAAAGGACTTAGAATGGCGCATAAACTTAGTTGAGAAAGCAGTGGCAGGATTCAAAAGGATTGACTCCAATTTTCAAAGAAGTTTTCTTAGCAAAATGCTATGATACAACAGTGCATGTTGTAGAGAAATCTTTAATGATAGAAAGAGTTGACTGATTTGGCAAACTTCATTGTTGTCTTATTTTAAGAAAATGTCACAGCCACCCCACTGTTCAGCAGTCACCACCCTGAGCAGTCAACAGTCATCACACAAAACATTGAGTTAAAACACCTTTCCCAAACAAAAAAGATTAGAACTTATTGAAGGCTCATATGATTGTTAGCATTTTTAGCAATAAAGTATTTTTTAACTAAGGTGTATATATTGTTTTCTTAGACAAAATGCCATTGTATACTTAAATAACTTATTGTATAAACATAACTTTTGCATGTTATGGATAACCAAAATTTTAGTATAATATGTACTTTATTGTGGTGATCTGGAACCAAACCTATGGTGTTTCTGAGGTATGTCTATAGAACCTTGATATGAATCTTTGCCACTGACATGTTTTATGTTGTTTACCCACTCTTAGAAGGAGAATAAAAATGATCAAATTTTTAAAATAATTTATTTCTTTACTCTGCAGAATGTTGCCATTTTATATAACAGTCTCTTTCAGATGTGCCATAAATGGAAACAAGAATTCATGTCAGTGTTGAAAGAAATAAAAGTTAACAGAAAACTCTGACAACTCAGCTAGCAGTGGTTGCTATGGCAGCAAAAGCAAACTCAGACTACCAATGTTTTCTTGTATGGGAATTTATCAATTGTAGAGAGGGAAATAGGAGGAAAAAGAGTCAAATCATAGTTACTCCAAAACCTTAGACTTATTAAGAAGCAAAGATGGTAAGAAAAATAGCTAGTGACCAGATCTCACTTTCTAAATACCATTCTCCGTTAAAAAGAACCAGGGCTCCATGGAGAAGTAATCTGATTCTAAAGCTGAGCAGAGAGGCTATAGATGAGCCTCCCACTATGCCAGAAAGAAAGGAACGACCCCTCCACCACCACCAGAAAGAACGTGTAATCTTCTTCTCCTATAAAAGGACCCAAGAGCTAGCTTGAAGGGGAGCCCACTGGGAAAATCGGAGACAGTTGAGGATCACACTAAATAAGGACAGTCATAGATGCCATGAATAAAGTGAAAATGGACCCAATGAAGAAAATATGAATCTCCAACTCCATCATAATATAATGAAGCTAGATAAATAAATAAAAAATTGAGGAAGAGGGAAAAATTTTTCCTTACGGTAGAATGCCATCTAATAAATAGAGAAGGAATGATAGACTTCACCTTGTGCTAAGCAATATGTAAGGCATTTTAGGTGCACAGAGATTAAGAGATTGCCCTTAGCCTTTATGCTACTCCCAAAGTTGGGAGGAGACAGACAAATAAATACACAATTTATCCATTTATCTTATCACTGCTAGAGTTTAATCTTCTCAAAGACAAGATAGCTAGCTGTCTTATCTATTAGAGAAATGCCCTACATTAATTAGTTGAATTGTTGATACATTCCTAAGTATTGACTGGTTTAATGGAGTATATTAGATGTGGGATGATTATTCATTTTTATAGATACTTGTTTATTATAAAAGTAGAAATAAATGTAAGGACACAAACAAACATAAACACAAACAGAAATATATCACCTAAAACTTAAACATGTAGCCAATGTTGACATTTTGGTGTATTTCCATCTGGGCTTCTTACATGCTTAGATCATGTGCAATATACGGTTTTATCTTTATGTTTTAATATGCGCAATTTTTTTTATTTCAAGGTGTTTGACTTTACGATGCAAATTGTACTTTGACAACTTACTATCTCAGCGAGCCTATTGTGGAAAAATGAATTTTGACCACAAGAATGAAACTCTTACTATATCAGTAAGTATCTCAGTTCTTTATATCTTCGTTGAGAATTAATTAGCTGCCGTTTTCTTTTCCCTTGATGAAACATTGATAAGATTTAACCTTTTATCTTTGAAAGAAAGAACTTATTTTTAAGTTAAGGGTAGTATTTGCTAACATCGTTGCAAATTGAATTGACCTTATTGAGTACAGCTGCTAGTTTATTATTTTTTTTAGATGAGTGTTTACCTTGTCTTTCCATTAATTACTTTTTTAGATTCACGCATTTTAAATTATGTGGAACATTATGGAAAGTCCATAGTTTGTGGTCTCACTTTAGAAAGCTAAGAATGTTCTACTCTATATAATTGTGTTTGTACTATTTACTTCTGAAATTATCCCTAGATCTGACTTCTTTTCAATTAACAAAGCTATTGCATTCACCTCTGTGGATTTTATACAACTATGGATTCTTTGTAGTTACAGATGTTAAAAGAGGGCTATGGTTTAGCAATATAACATTAAAATGTGTGTCTTCAGGAAGTCAAGAGCAGCCACCTACCTGAGATAATCTGGGGTTCAGATAGTTGCTTACTAGTCTTAGTTGCCATAAATTTTATCTCTTCACTTTAATACTTATAATAAATGTTAAATGTTTGGAACATCTTTGTTGTTTGAAACCCCTTTTAAATATATCAGAAAATTAACTTTGCCTTTTTTTAGATTTTTACTGGTATGTCCTTGGTAGATTCTCCTTACCACCGTTTTACCCCCCAAAATTACTTCTGCTGCTTTGAGTCCACCATTTAAAAATACAGATTGGAGGATATTGGAAGGAATTGTGCTTGTTGGTAGGGAGGTAGTATGTCATGGTGGTTTATTCTCACTGCAAACTATGAGAAAGCCAAGGAAATTATAAAAATTCTATTTTTAAAGACATTGGAGAGCTGTAGAAGCAACAATGCCTAGATAAATTCCAAGGGTGATTGAGCCTGTCCACGGTAAGCTGACATTGCTGGATATGTTCTTGGTAGCATTTGTCTCTTCTGAATTTGGGTGGTAGTAGAAGGCTGGGAAGACAGAGTAGAAACTTGAGAGGTGCTAAATACCTGACTAATATTTAAATTAATCAGTACCTGAGTTCTGATGTTGTACACAGCTGGCCTAAGAAACAGGGATGAGTGAAAGGTAAAACTCAACTCCAGCCCAGCCCTACAATACCTCCAACCTAATAGAAGGAAAAAGAGCCCCTCTTTGGTGAAACGTTGTATCACTTGGTACCTCCATTGTTCTTTTATACAAAATGTCAATCATAATGTAAAAATGACTGAGTGTCTACCCTCTAAAATCAAGAACAAGGCAGTCATGCCCATGTTTGCCATTTCTTTTCAGCATTGTGCATGTTATTAGAGGTTGTAATCAATGCAGGTTAGGTCAAGAAAAAGAACTAAAAAACATGCATATTAGAAATTCTCTTATTCATAAATAACATGGTTACCTAGCAGAAAATCTAATGGAATGTAAAGAAAGAGCTACTAGAACTAGTAAGTGCAACTAGTAATTTTGCTGACATGATCAGTATGCAGAAATGAATTCTATTTCTGTATACTTAGAACAAATGATAAGAAATTGAAATTTTATAAAATACTATTAATATTAGCATCAGAACTATAAAATACTTAGGGAAAAATCTGACAAAAGGTATAGAAGACCTGTATAATGAAAACTATAAAAAGAAATGCTAAGAAATTAAAGCAGACCTAAGTAAATTGGAGTGGTATGTGGTATTTATGGGTCAGAAACCTGTGTCATTCGGATTTCACTTCTTCCCATATTGATCTATAAATTTAACAGAGTTCCTAACAAAGTGCCATCAGGCTTTGTTGGAGAATATGATTTCAAAATTCATGTGGAAATAACAGAGTATCTGAAATAGCTAAAACAAAATTAGGGGACTTATCAGATTGTACACTTAAATATGTACAGTTTACTGTATTTCATTTTCACCTGAAAGCTTTAAAAATTTTTAGATATATGAAGAAGCATGGAAATGTAACTGATAATTTTGTTAAACTAGGAAATAGAACCAGACTCACAGATGATAGTCTGTGAGATAGCAAATTAATAATGTAACCGTAATTAATATGTTAAAGAAAATAAAGTTAAGTATAAACACAATAGACAAAAAGATACAGTTGTAGCTTAGGATTGAAATTTATAGTTTCAACATAGAATTGGAAACTATCAGAATAATCAGTGGATATTCTAAAACTAAAAAGTGTAATATCTGAAATTAAGAAGTCCTTGGATTAACTTAATGGCTAAGTGGGCACAACAGGAAAAAAAATGAGCAGCACAAAGGCAGGTTAAAAGGAAACATATAAATTGAGCTGCTTAATAACAGAAAACATCAAACAGTTTGAGATAAGAGGTACACAATCAGCCAGTTTAGTGTGAGTGTAGTTGGAGTCCCTGTAGGACAGAACAGTGTGGGCAGAAAGAGTATTTGAAGAGAGAATGATTGAGAATTTTCAATTCTGAAATACATCAGTCTAGATTCAGAAACCCTAGCAAACTCTGAGTAAGATAAATATGAAGAAAAATACATAAGGGAGTCAAATAGCTGCAAACCAACAGCAAAGAAATAACCTTAAAAGTAGCAAGAAAAAAATATGCAATACTTTCCAAGGAGCAACAATAAAAGTGAAGGCAAACTCTTTAACAGAAATTATGGAAGATAAAAGATTACATGACAGACTTAAAGGTGCTAAAGGCATTTTTTTTTTTAAAAAACTGCAATCAGAATTCTACAACTAGTGAAACTATCTTTCAAAAACGAAGATGAAACGTCTTAGCTTTCCAATAAGTAAAAGCTGAAAAAAATTCTTCAGTATGCTTGGTCCACAAGAAATACTAGAGAACATTTTCAGTTGAAAGGAAAAATGATCACAGGTGGAAATGTGGAATTGCAGAAAGAACAGGGACTACAAAAAGTAAATATGTGAGTGAATAGCAACTAACTTTGTCTAAAATAGCAATAATAGGGGTGGTTCACGCCTGTTATCCTAGCAGTCTGGGAGGCCGAGGTGGGTGGATTGCCTGAGCAAAGAGGTTAGAGACCAGCCTGAGCCAGAACAAGACCCCTATCTCTAAAAATTTTCAGATGTTGTGATGGGCACCTGTAGTCTCAGCTGCTTGGGAGGGTGAGACAAGAGAATTGCTTGAGCCCAAGAGTTTGAGGTTGCTGTGAACTGTGATGCCACACACTCTATGGGGGGGCAACAAAGTGAGACTCTCAAAATAATTAATTAATTAATTAATATAATAGCAATAATAGTATATTGGGAGGTTCAGAAGTTGTAAAATATATGACAGTAGCACAGAAAGGGAATAGGAGCACATGGAATTAAATCGTTGTCAAGTTCTTACACTTTTTTGGAAGTAATGCCAATATTAATTTATGATAAATTAAAACATCAGATATATGTCTTTCAGTCTCTGAAGTAACCACTGGATTTTTAAAGAATACATAATTAGAAAGTTAACAGAAACCAAATAAAAGGAATGGAAAATTAATATAGACAGTTGGTGTCATTTTGACACCTGGGGCCACAGATAAAGAAAGTAGCCCAGCTGATGCTGCCAAGAGAAACTGTTGAAGACACAGACGTATATCCTAGTGAGGAAGGGCGTCGGGCCTTTCCTGTGGATTGCAGGGAGTCCACCTGGTAGACGTTCTGGTTGGAGGGGGTGGTAAAATACAGCTGCCATGATGCATCCCAGTTGCTGCTGAGTCCCAGCGTCCTCTGGAAGTCCAGCAGCTGGCCCATGAAGTTGAAGTTAGGGGAGATGTTAGACTTCTTCATCTTGACAATGTCATAGACACCGTTCATTAACGGATTCAGCTTCTGCATAAGGTAAGCCACAGCCACAGTGACTGAGCGGCTAATGCCAGCCAAGCAATGCACCAAGATGCCACCACCCCCCTCCCGCCCCCCAGCTTCATCTATGAAAGAAATGGCCTCAGAGAAAAACTGGGACAGGTTTGGCTCCAGTGATCCGAGATAGGGATTTGCTTGTATTTAAACTCTCCCACATTCTCAAAAAGATTCGGCAAATTAGGGGTGACATTCAAGATTTACTTGATGCTGAACTCCTCCAGAAAATCCAGTTGGTGGAGTCCTTGGCACAGCCCGGAGTAGAGGAAAGGCAAGATCTCCACGGGGAAGGAAGGTTGGCTGTTGGACAGCAGGCTGCTGTCGGAGTCCTTGCTCTATAGGGGTCTCTGTCAAGGTCAGACTCAATGTCCGAGAATGAGTCAGAGCTGATCCGCAGGCCCCAACCCTCAGCACTGGCAACTGTGGCGAGCTGTTGCTGCCCGAGCCGTCTAGATTGGTCTCGCAGTGGAGGGCGAACTCAGCTTGGAACTTACTGAAGCCACCTTCAAGGTAGAACGCCTGGCAGCCCTCTTCCTTGAGCTTTGAGCAGCAGCCCGAGCACGGACTCATCGCTGATATTCTTGTTCCAGTCGCTGCTACTCATCGTAGAGTACCACCGTGGCGGTGCCGCAGGCCGGGTGAGGCGGTCCTGGTCCTCGCCGCACGTGAAGAGCGCCCGCCCCGGCAGGTTGCCCTTCTGCAGAGGCCACAGCATGATGCCCGGGATGGCCGCTCTGTGTGCGATGACACGTACAGCTCCTGCAGCCGGCAGTCCATCAGCTGCAGCCACTCATTGCCCAGCTCCAGTTGCTCATAGAGCCACACCACCTTGCTAATTGCCATTTGAGATACAAAGGGCACGGGTCTCAGTGTATCTATTATGAGGGTCAACTTGCGGAGAGGGCGGATACTTACCAGACGCCCCTTGGGGCAGGCGTGAAGTCCTGCTCATGCTCTGGGAGCGGAGTTTAATTCTGCCTTGCCTTACCCAAGCCAAGGCTAGCAGTTGGGGAAGGTGATACTGAAGTAAAGCCGGCGGTTTATGTAGCCAGCTGCAGCCGCTGGGTTTTAGTGTCAACGAATCTCTCTGAATGAAGCTGCCCAGGCAGTTTTGTTCCTCCCCAGTGAATGAGATCCAATTAATTCAGACTCTGTGCTACTGCGAAAGGAGGAAAAAAAGTCTAGTGGCTCCTTATCCCCCCTTTAAAGCTGCACCTCCAATCTACCCTGGAGGCTTTCTCCCGGGATTATTCAAGACTTGATTTGCTCACTGTCCTTAGACTCAGCCCTCGCACACCCTCTGTGCTAGGCAGCTCCTCAAATTCGCAGTTCTACTTTTGAGCATAAACCCAAGAAAAATGAGTCCTTATATCCTCAAGAAGATGTATTTGAAAATGTTCATAGGTGCTTTACTCATTCTGTCCCCAAACTGAGCAACTCCAGTGTCTACCTAGAGTCAATGGATAAACCCAGGTGAACTGACAGTGGTAAGTGAAAGAAGTCACTCAGAAGAATGTATATACATACTATACACAAAAACTGGTAAAAGTTAGGCTACAGTGATTAAAGTCAGAATATTGGTTATCCTTTAGGGATGGGTAGTAACACAGTTTGCTTGATCTCAGTGGTGGTTACCCAGGGGTGTGTGCATAAATATTATTTGAGCTATACACTTAAGTTTTGTGTTCTTTACTGTATATAAATTGTATCTAATAAAAATGAAGGGAAAAAGAAAATATTGGGAGTGCTTGAATAATTTATGCCCAGAGCTAACAGTGCAAGATAACTTAAGTGAGACTTCTGATATTATCATCCTTGTTATTCAAAAAACTATTTATTGCTTTAAGAATCTTTTAAGTATCACATTTTTATTTTGCTAATGAACTTGACACTGGAGTCTTATGAGGAGTTAGTAATGGATGAGCGATAAAAGATCCATGGCCCGGGCCAGCTAAGCAACAATGACAACTGCAACAGAAAAGTAGCCAGGTGTGAGGTGAGCGCCTGTAGTCCCAGCTACTTGAGAGGCTGAGATAAGAGAATGGCTTAAGCCCAAGAGTTTGAGGTTGCTGTGAGCTGTGACGCTACAGTACTTTAGTGAGGGAGACATACTGAAACTCTGTCTCAAAAAAAAAAAAAAAAATGTCTGTAGTTTATGTAGGCCTTTATTAGGTTGATACAAAATGTGGTTTGTAAATTCTTCTTTTTTTTTGAGACAGAGCCTCAAGCTGTCACCCTGGATAGAGTGCTGTGTCATCACAGCTCACAGCAACCTCCATTTCCTGGGCTCAAGCGAGTCTCCTGCCTCTGCCTCCCAAGTAACTGGGACTACAGGCGCCTGCCACAATGCCCAGTCATTTTTTTTTTTTTTTTTTTTTTTTGGTTGCAGCTATCATTGTTGTTTGGCGGGCCCGTGCTGGATTCGAACCCGCCAGCTCAGGTGTACGTGTCTGGCGCCTTAACCCGTTGAGCCACAGGCATTGAGCCACAGGCGCCGAGCCTGTGAATTCTTTTATTTGGGGATTCCTATTTGGTTGGTTGGTTGGGTTGGTTTTTTTATTGCTTACGTCATTTGGGTTTTTATAGAGGATTCAGACTTATGGATGGTAGATATAAAATATCAGTATATGTTTAAATTCAGAATTTAAAAACCCTTAGAATATTGAAAGATTAGTGAATGCTCACTTGAGAACAACATAATTTTTGAAATAGTGAATTGTAATATTGGGAGCTATGTGCTATTTGATATAAAATTGGTGGTGCTGTTTTTTCCTCTTTGTATGCATATGTTTATGTCTGGAATTCTGTCCAAATGAAATGAAATACTTCCTAATGTTACTGCATACATTATCTTCATAGGAAATTGTGTGAAAGATGTGTTATTAATTTTATTAATTGACTTTTTATTGTTCTCCTGGACCCTTAGTAAAGAAGAATTTTTTTGAAGTTTCAATTTGTTCTTTTACCAATATAAGCCTCTTCAAGTTGGTTCTTTATCCTTTTGACATTCAAAATTATTTTTAAATCAACGTAACCACTAGATGTCACTGTAATTTAAGTAACAAAAAATTGTATAAGTACTTTTAGTGTTTGAAATTCAGAACTAATTTATTTATTTTGATCAAAATGTTTGAATAGTATACACAATCTTTAGACCTTTGGAATTTTAATGTTAGATTCAGTTATAGTGAAAAATTTTTCATTTTGATTCTCTTGCATTAAAACAAAAAACACTATATAGATATCTGTTACTATAAAATATAGGGTGCACATAAAGTTCATGTGCAATTTAAAGTATTTTAACATAATAAATTGCACATGATTTTTATGTCCACCTGTATTTTGAAGGGAATGGATGTCATTTTCATACCACTAAATCTTTTTCTTTTTTTTTTGAGACAAACTGTTGTCACTCTGTTACTGTGGTTGAGTGCAGTGGAATCAGCTCACAGCAACCTCAAACTCATAGGTTCAAGCATTCCTCTTAGCCTGCCAAGTAGCTGGGACTATAGATTATAGATACTTGCCACAACCCCAGCTAGTTTTTCTATTTTTAGTGGAGACGAGATCTTGCCCTTGCTCAGGCTGGTTTTCAACTCCTGAGCTCAAGCCATCCTTCTGCCTCAGCCTCTCAGAGTGCTAGGATTATAGGCGTGAGCCACTGCACCCAACCACTCATTTTATTCTTATTCATTTTTGATTGTAAACCCACTCTTTCTTTACCTGCATTGTGAAAAATTTAATCTGGCATTTTTAATACTTAGTTTTTTTGTTCTTGTCAACTCATTCTCTTCAAGGTTCAACCTGGAGAAGGAAATAAAGCCGCCTTCAATGACATGAGAGCCTTGTCTGGAGGCGAACGTTCCTTTTCCACAGTGTGCTTTATTCTTTCCCTGTGGTCCATTGCCGAATCTCCTTTCAGATGCCTGGATGAGTTTGATGTCTACATGGTATTGTTAAATTTTAAGTTCTCTAGTTTTTGTTTATTTGTGTGAAATATATAGTTTGAAAGGAAGCAAATCTTTCTGTAAACAACCAGGGTCTCAAGCTCAGTATGCCTGAGAGTGAAGCTGTCTTCCTCTCACAGCTCTTCCTTTTCTTGAATTCCTACCTTGATTAAGGGCAAGCTGTTGTTACCAACCCAGTCACCTAATTTCAAAAACTGTAATTTATCTGTGATTCTTCCTTTTTTTAAGTCTGATCTCTGCTTTTCTCTTAGGACTTCTCTTTAGTGTGTGCCCTCTTCTTCCTCACTGAGATCTAACAGCAGTAGCCTCTCATCCAGACTCCCAGACTTTCATCTGGCTTCTTCAGTCTGTCCTCCACCTTTTTGTCAAGTTTATATTTCTAAATAGATGTGATTATGGTCACTCACCTACGTAAAACTCTTCAGTGGTTGATTATTATATATGGAATAAATGTTTAATATTATAGGGTAACTTTGAGACTCTTTATGGTATCTGCTTACTTTTTCAGCTACTAAGCTTTTGGTAATTTTCCACACACAGTATGTCTGCCTAGCGTGCCCTCTTTCATTGTAAGTCCCAGTTATCTTCCAAGACTTGGTTCAGATGTCACCTTTATTGAGCCTTCCATGACTACCATACCATTTCAGGCAGGGTTAGGAATTTCTCAGGGCTTCCTTGGCCCCAATAATTGTGTTTATGTTTTTATTATAAGATACCTTATATAATATTTAATATTATTTTTCATTCTATTGCAATCATCTATTTTTGTCTAAATCTCCCTCCAGATTATGAACTTTTTGAGATTTTCAACTGTGTCTTAATCATATTTATATCTGATGTCTAGCCCATAAAAAATATTTAGTAAAAGCTTATTCACAAATCAGAAATTATACTTTTAAGGGCTGTACAGTTCTTTAGTACTAGTTTTTTTCTTTGATACCATCACTGAAGATGGATTAGAAATTCCTCTGAGAATTGTCTCCAAAGCCAATTTATAATCATAGAAAATAAGTATTCTCTTCATGCAATGTTTTTGTCCAGAATCATTATTCATTCTTACTGCCCATTATGTCCAATTTCATTCTAAACAGGTTTTTTTCCCGTTCAGAAACTTAAGAGTTTCTAAACCAGAATGGCACTTTACCCCAGTGAAATTATTCAAAAGAATGTAGCTAAGTTCTGAGAGCTAATCCAAGGGAAACAAATAATGTTCAGTGTATTACCAGCTTTGTTATTAAATAATATGCCTCCCAGGGTGGATATGCCTGATGGAATTTTTTTTTTGTAGAGACAGAGTTTCACTTTATGGTCCTCAGTAGAGTGCTGTGGCATCACAGCTCACAGCAACCTTCAGCTCCTGGGTTTAGGTGATTCTCTTGCCTCAGCCTCCCAAGTAGCTGGGACTACAGGTGCCCATCACCACACCTGGCTATTTTTTTGTTGCAGTTTGGCTAGGGCCCGGTTTGAACCCTCTACCCTCTGTATATGGGGCCAGTGCCCTACCGACTGAGCCACAGGCGCCACCTGCCTGATGGAATTTTTATAGTCAGAGCCATTAATCAATTTAGCAAGAATAAGTGTCTATATTTGACTCCACAGCCCTTGTCCTAAGCCATCAGGGTATATTGCCACCATATAGTTTCAAATAAGACCTTTAAAAATACATGTTCATTTATTTATGATTTTAACTTTCAGAAATTTTCAAGAGGGTGGAGAAATTTTTTTTTTAATTTTACTATTATTTAACTCAGAAAATACAAGCACAGTTCTAATTTATTTAATTGGAAAACTCATAACTGCATTTTTCTTTTTCTATACTCTGATGTGCCGTCCAACATATTTTAAAGATTCATTTGAGAAATTTATATGTAAATTCAAATTGGTTTACATTGTACAAATTATAGAGGCATTGGGGAAGGGCAGCCTTTTGCGAACACCTGAATCACTGAGGGAAAATTTGAGAGACTAATGAATTTGCAACTAGATATTTTTGTTGCCATTACCCTGAGTGATTAACCATTACTGTACAAATTAGATTCATTTAGTTGTATTTGAATATTTTTTAATTATTTTAATTCTTACATGTATTTGAGAGAGGGGGCCATACATATAAATACTTTATAGAAATTACCTGGAAGATAAATTTATTTAATTATTGTCCCCTAATAGTTTCTGATATTATCTTTTCCTATGTAAACTCCTTGGGTGTCATAGAAAAGGTAACGGGTAATGCCTGGATGAAAATCAAGGGGTTTATATCAGCCAGCAGAATGTTGTTTTTACAGAAATATGATTTACACAATGGCAATACTGATTTTTGCCTTTGTCCTCCAGGATATGGTTAATAGAAGAATTGCCATGGACATGATACTGAAAATGGCAGATTCCCAGCGTTTTAGACAATTTATCTTGCTTACCCCTCAAAGTATGAGGTAACTTTTTAAAACTTTCTACGATATGTGTATATATATCAAATATACAAATAGGAAAGAAATCTTTCATAATTTTTCATTATTACAATACAGATACATAAATGACTAATGAAAAAGGAAAATTAGCTCCTATACTGCTAGTTCAGGAGATTTAAGGTGGCTTTTCCTTTTCTAGATATTCAAAGTTTTACTTGCATTATTTCCCTTGGATAACTGAAGCAAGTTGATTGGAATATGATTACTGACTTGTTACTATTTTTATTTTGAAGCTGCTCCTTTGTGGTTATCATGACTAACTAATATGAAGTAATTTAGTAATTCTATTCAGACTGAAGACACAAGTCATGTTTCTCTTTTCTTGATGACTTGAACATAGTCTTTCCAAATAAAGAGCTCTGCTCTGCTGCCAGTCATCATTTACTGAGGACCTACAGTGTGTTAGGCACTATGTTGCTTAGAGTTGATACTCTGGCTTTAAAGTGGTCATATGCTCAATATGGAGACTTAAATTTATGATTGGGAATATTCATGTAACTCCGTCCTTGCTAGATAAGAACAAGAATTAAGAATAGTTGATATATAACTCTCCTTCATTTTCTTTTCCTCCAAACTGAAAAACAGTGGGATATAGCAGGAAGTTAGTTAACTTGTAAAAATGAAAACAATATTTTCTTATTGCAAATAATATTTCTCCTAAAAAATTATTAAACATATGCCACTATTAGAAAATTATTAGAGGTATCCCACTGTTAGTAGGTAACAATTGTTTAGATTTATATTTTCATGAAGTAGTAGAATTTTTTTTTAATCGGTAAAAACATTCCTAGAAATTTGAGTAATTAATTTTGTTTCTTCCAGCTCACTTCCTTCAAGCAAATTGATAAGAATACTTCGAATGTCTGATCCTGAGAGAGGACAAACTACATTGCCTTTCAGACCTCTGACCCAAGGAGAAGAAGATGACTAAAGTTGATTTGTAATTTAACATGCTCTGTCCTCACAATGAAAGATTTGTGAAGGGAAAAAAATTTTGGACTTTTTGACATAATAAAATGAGACTGGAGATATTCTAAAATTAAAGAAACTCCTTTATATATCTGACCACAATCATATGTATAAATAAGCCTAGAAAACTACAACCAGCAATTTAAAAAACTATTACTTTCCTTTAAGAAAATCGATTTCATAGTACTGGTTTTCTTGAGGTTTTTTGTTTTATTTTGTTTTGTTTTTTACCATTCACTTTTATAGATTCTTTTTCAGAACTAAATTTTGTACATATGTACATGTATATATCTGTTTAGTTTGAGTTCATTTCTATAGTATTTTGTAAGAAAATAAAAGTTTGAGCACCTGATTATATTTAGTTTTGCTTTTCCAGAATATTTCACTTTAAAGTTAAATTGTCAATAATAGAAGAAGGGAAGAATTTCTCATTTCAGAGGGTGGCGTGCAAGGGAGGTCTCTATGGACAGGGACTTGTTTACAGTGGATTTTCTGCTTATTATTGATGAGGGACCCATACAGGACTATGAATACCTGAGGCAAAATTCTTGCCTGCAGATAATTTTTAACCCCAAAGTACAAATATAGATTTGGGCTATAACTTTTAACTGTTGTATTTTATCAAATTTAAGATGCTGTCCATACGGAGAACGGCAACACTGCTAACTCTGACACATACTTTTTTCTCAGTCCTTGAACTGTCCCCCACCGAGCTCAGAGCCTGTAACCAGCATCAGGATTGGATCATGGTGCAGCTTTCACCCTGACCTGCGGTCACTCACCTGGTTTAAAAGCCCTCAGTTTGCAGTCCAGGGAGTGCGGCTGAACTGAGAGAGGACACCGGCCAGAGGGACTGTACAGACCAGGCTGGGAAAATTGGGGGTGGATCATGGCTCCTCAAAGAACAGGAAAGTAGCTAGTGGCTCCAGGGCCAAACTGGTGGTGGTGAGCTGACATCAATTATAATATACACCTTGATTTCAGAGATGTTAAAATACAGCGTGTTGCTTAGAATGGTCAAATACAGAATATTGTAAAAAATGGTATTTATGAACTTTTTTTAGGGTATATGAATAAGATTATTTCCTGTATTCTCTATGTTTGATACAAGGATTCATGCTAAACTTTTAAAAAACTCTTTGGATATCAACAAGAAGCATTCCTTATACTAGCAGTAAATATTAGAAAACATGTTTATGGAATTGAAAAGGAAATATTTTAAGAAAAGTAGCATTTTAAGAGCAGGAACCACTTCTATAGTTATTTAGAAAAACTGGGATTTGTTTGTGGTGGGGGAAGGAGTCTAATTTAGTCTTAAATTGAGATCATTTGCCAAATGAGAAGTACAAAAATTCGTGCTTTCTTATCTAAAATTTACAGGAAGTGTCGAATGTTTTAATATCTCCTACTGACCATACAAAGTCTAATTTTTAATTTACATTTGTAACTTTTAACAGTGCTTTTTCAAATTAAAAAGTAGAATATACCAAATGCATCAATTTTTTTTTAGCTAAGGAACTTCAGTGTCTAAATTCTTGTGATAGTTTTGAATGTTGCACTTCTTCATGCAGAATGGAAAGTACAAGCCTCAGGTATCCAAGTATCTCTTATTGAATTGAAGATTATTCATTGCTTTTGCCTCACAAAGTTTTGGTTTCAACTATTATAAGCGAAAATATTTTTATTTAGTGTTCTAAGTAGCAGTAATATTAGAGTAACAAGAATAGGAAGAAATTGTTCTTTTAAAATACATGTAACTTCTAAAAATAAAACTTAAAATTTCTATGTATTAAGGTTATGGTTTTGTGGATTGGGGAAGGTAATACTCACTGAGTAATTCGGTCCTCTTTAGGATTGGTGACTGAAGACATGGTGCAGGCAGCCCTTCAGCCCCTAGTTCATCATCAGTGCAGCTATGACTGAGAGAAGTCCCAGGAAACAAGGCAGAAAGGCTTGCTTGGATCTTAAATCCTACCTTCTCAAATATTTGGGATGGAAATGATTAAAATCATTTTTCAAGTGACAAATGTGATGAGTTTTGGTAAAAACAGTATAAAAAATATAGTTACTCAAATTGATAAATCATCACAAAAGATTCAGGCATCACCCACTTAAATAGTTTTTAAGTTTTCAAGTTTTCATTTTTCCCATTTCCCAGTGCTTCCTTTTTTTTTTTTTTTTGACATATCTTCATAATATCTGGGCTATTTATATATGGAGATCAAAATGATCACATTCTGTGTAAAAAGCTATTGGCTGGGGCTCATGATTTAGATTGGATATGTTACCCATTATAATGAAAAGCAAGGGATTCAGAATGTCTGATTAAGAGTTCTCCTGAATACACAGATTAGATGTGGGAAGAAAGACAAAGTGTTTATAGTGTCTGGAGACAGTAATTTTCAGGTTGGATTTGTGTATGCATCTACATATGTGACTTCTACTTTGACCAATTCAAATTTTGGGGAAAATTAGTTTGAAATGTTCAGTCCTAAGTATTGGACTTGTTTTCCGTTCTAAGCATTGGACTTACCCTTGTTTTCTGACTTGAATTAAATGCCTACAGACTTGAAGATAAATCAAAATATTTAAAAGGAACAGGTTTTGTTCTGTAAGGACTGCTAAAGTAATAATATGGATATAAGTAAGCTGTTTCTTTGAGTCAGCATGAATGAATGTTTTAAAAAATCTAAAATATTGATACTTATCATATTTAATTTGAACATTAGCATTAGGACAGAATCCATAGAAACAAAAGTGGCAAGAGTCTACGCACTAATTATAGCAAGTTGAAGAGGACTTTGCTCCCCATTTTTTCTTCAACTTAAGAAAGTGGAGATGAATTCATTAAAAAATGATTAAGTTCCTGCCATATGTTAGGGACTGTTTTATGCGTTGGGAACACTATAGTGAGGAATACTAAATCTGCCCTCATGGAGTTTAAAATCTAGTTTGACATAACTAATATTGTATATAATAATTACAGCTAATAACTATAATAAATTAGCCAACAGTAATTCCCATGAAGAAGAGTAAAACGGTGAGGATTTGCAGGGGTGCAGGAGGGTGCGGTGTTGCAAATGGAATGTTGAGAGAAGACTGCGGAAGGCAATACATGAGCAGAGGGCTGAAACTAGTGTCGAGAGCTCTGAGAAAGGAGACAGGCAGAAAAGCAGTTCCAGGCAGGGTCCCAAGTGCAAAGGCCTGAGGTGAAGATGAACTTCATGTCTAGGAATCCTGAGGGTAGTGTCAATAGAGTGGAGTGAGCATTAGAGGATTGGTAGGAGTGGGGTTCAGGGAAAAGCAGAGCAAGATCATTTGAGACTCTAAAACCACTGTAAGCAGCTTTAGAGACAACTGGTAAGTATTAAAAGAATCCCTCTGGCTGCTCGTGGGTAGAGTGGAGCAAATGCAGGAAGAGGGTGAGCGATTTGGAGACTCACGGGTGCCGGTAAGAGGTCATAGTGATTTGGATTAAGGTGGTGGGGACAGAAACATTCAGATTTTTTTTTTTTTTTGTAACAAAACTATAAAATTATTTTTTATTCCTCCTGAAATATAGACAAGAATTTATAAAGCAATCTAAGGGAAAAGAACAAACATAAATATGGCTAAAATGATAAGTTAACTATTGTTGCCCAGTATGAGATTATATCAGCCCATTGTGTCCTGACCCAATGCATGAAAAAGACCTATTGAACTGGTTGACAATTTCATGAATACTGATAGAAAGT
>CAUYRH010052460.1:0-11262 GCA_963574655.1 Perodicticus potto | reverse complement strand
CTTTCATATTGACATGGATGGGGCTGGAACATGTTCTCCTTAGCAAAGTATCTCTAGAATGGAAGAAAAAGTATCCAATGTATACACCCCTAATATGAAGCAAATTTATATCTTTCAAGCGAAGGCTACAATCCACTTATGGCACAATACGATGGGGAACGGGGTGCGGGAGGGATGGGGTGGGAGTGGGTGGGGGGAGAGACGATAAAGGGTGAGATCACACTTGTGGTGCATATGTGAAGGGTCAGGAGAAATCTTCTAAATACGGATCAAAATTGTTTTCACATAGTAAATGATAAAATATCATGAATGTTACATTAATCAGGTGGATAAAAATATCTCCGATTGTATGGGAAGCCCGCACACTGTACTCCAAGCTTGAATCATTGTACACAGTTATGACTCAATAAAAAATAATTTAAAAAAAAAAAAAAAAAACCAAATAACAACAACAAATAACAAAACACAAGAACAAAAACCCCACAATTAAAAAACCAAACAGTACATATATCTTGCTAAGTATTGACTGGGCATCACATGATCTTCTGAGATATGAGATGTTAATCACAATGTTGATACAACTGTAGGAGATGGGGACTAGAGGCCTCTGCTGATTCCTCAGACCCTGCAGGCTTGGGAGCCCAAATAACTCCTCAGCCCACTTAAAGGACACTCCAAGTCATAAAACTTAGCCAGGTGTACGTGGCTGGCACCTTAGCCCACTGAGCCACAGGCGCTGAGCCACCATTCTCTTTTAGAAATAGACTTGTAGCTATAAGTGGCCATTCAGCCAAGGTTCTCCCCAAGGGAGATAGAAATGTATCCTCCCAGGTTGACAACAGTAACAGGAACACCACATGGAAAGTAGATAATTTAGGGGATTCACAGGCAAATCACCCTAATGCCAAGACCTTGCCAAATGAATAGGAACTCAGACAAATGAGAAACAGACACTCAAACGAGAACCAGCATCTCTCAACCCAAAAGGAAATGGATCCCCCAGTTTCCCTATGTTGAAACAAAAGTCGCAGACACAAGCAATATGTGAAATTCCCAATGCAAACAATTTCAAATGCAAAGGTCTTCCAACAAATGGAAACTATTCAAATGAGAACTAAATTCTCAAATGAGGACCAACATCTCCTTATCCAGGAGGGACTAGATTCTCTAGTTCTGCCACCAAATGTTGCCTAAAAACAAATGCACTGCCACAGCACTGGAAGGTTTGAAAACCTTCCCTCAATAGATGGAATCAAGGGTTTCATTGCACCCCCTAAATGACCAAGGAATCCCAGCACTTCCCAAATCCATTTCCTTTTCCTCTGACAAGTTGAGTGAGGTTGGTCAGAGCTTTGTCTAATTTGGTTTGAAAGAGACAGTGTTTCCCTGGAGCTAGACAGGCTGCAGCACATGCGGAGATGGTCCCTTATTCTCTCACCCCAACAAGACACAGCTGCCACTGATGAAAACCCCTGGCGGGACACAGGGCAGTTCCCTGCTTCTTCAAGTCATGGAACCAGTTGCCAGAAGCTGTTCCACCAGGATGCCGGTGGGCTCAGCCAGGGATTCCAAATCTTGTTAACAAAAACTTGGCACGTCTCCCTGAGGCTGCATCAGAAGAATGAGGACAAGTGTTTTGAGGAAAAGAAAAGAGATATTTATTAGTTTGCTGGAAAATGAGGAGTTTGGGACATGCTAATCCTAAAGTACCCCTGTCCTCAGTATAAGCGGAAACTGGGAGCATTTCTTTTTCCTCAAACCACTTGTGTTCTTTGATTTGCCCTTGAGCGCAAGCACTAAACTTTCAGTCAAAATTGAGATCATCTGTAAGTATAAAATATTCACTGAAATCTTTTTTTTTCTTTTTTTGCTGTTATACCAAAGTACCAGAACATGAGCGGCTTATAACCATTTATTGCTCATAGTTCTGGGGGTGGAAAGTCCAAGATTAAGCTACCCAAATATTTGCTCTCTGGCTGCGGGCTTAATTTCTCACAGATGGTGCTTTTAAGCCATATTCTCACGTGGTAGCTACTCTGTGAAGTTCCTTTCCCCTGAGCATGTAGTCACTTTTCCCAAAGCTCCACTTCTTGATATGAGCATATTGGGGGTCTAGTTTTTGTTTTAGAGACAGAGTCTCACTTAGTTGACCTTGGTAGAGTGCCGTGGTGTCACAGTTCACAACAACCTCCAGTTCTTGGGCTTAGGTGATTCTCTAGCCTCAGCCTCCCAAGTAGCTGGGACCACAGGTGCCCGTCAGAATGACCGGCTATTTTTTTTTTTTATTGTAATTTGTCCAGGACTGAGTTTGCACCCACCACCTTCGGTAAATGGGGCCAGTGCCCTACTCACTGAGCCTCAGGTGCCGCGCTGGGGGTCTAGTTTTAACACAGGAATTTTGGGGGCTGTCATCAACATTCAGTCCATAAAATCTACTAAATACTGGAATCTCTTCTAGGAGTGTAGAGCACATAAGAAAAGATAAAAAATTATCACTGGCTTCTGACATAGACAATAAACAATGCCCATGTTAAATACATTTCATATTATGATTGTAGTAGCATTATGTAAAAATGTATACATATGTCCAGGTAAGTTGAGTTGGCAATACCAGGCTTAAAGGAAAATTGATTAGGTTCAGTGAAAATTTTTAAATACAATCAGTATATCCTTACCTTTAATTTTAAATGCAATCAGTATAACCAATACTTTAAGGAAAGTGTTGAAGAATTAAAAAAAAAATTAGATGGCTATGGATAGGGAAGGATAACCAGTTCAAAGTCCTTGAATTTAGAATGTTTGCTTGGTAGCTAAGGGTAATAGTAATAGCAATAGTAATGCAGAAGAACTAATTATATCACCAACTGTTACCCATCAGGGAAAATTTAGAATTAACATAGTGTTAGAAATGGCTAAAATTTCAGTCCAAATTGGGTAAAATATGGTGGTAGAAATTTTAAAATAGTTGCTTGAAAGTATCAAAAATTATAACATATCAAAATATGTGCTGGCCTTAAAGTATCTAATAGTTAGAATATAATATGGTATAGTTTTGAAAATAGAAATTGATTTTGGAAGGAAATCATTCACACTATAAGATGTCTATTTTTAAAATAATAAAATTGGCAAAAAAGACATCCACATGTCAAAAGATACCCAGCTGGAATCAACAATTCTTCAGATTATCCCATAACTGTGCTCATAAATTGAAGTAAGATCTCTCAGTGTGATTTGATCTAAAGTACACATCTGAAAGTTTTCTTGGTTTTAATTGAGTTTGAAGAGGATGAGTATCGTTTAAACAGTTCAAAAAATTTAGCATAGAGCATATCAATTGTTATTTGAAGATATGTATTGTCAGGCTATGATAGCACTGTATCATGTTGAAAGCTTGAATGGAATGGGATGAATATTCAATGAGGCAGTGACAGGAACTTTACATGTACTTAAAAGAATATCTTTGGCTTTAAAGGAGATGAATTGTGAAATAATGAAATGATTTTTAGGCATTTGTAATACTGTCAATTATTTGTAAGACCCTACTCAGACATATGCAACAACAACAATACATTGCCAAATTTCCAAAAGTTCTTAATAGGAAAAAAATAGTTTAACAAAAGACAATTTATGTAGTTGTCAAAAGGCATTAGATGGTATTAGATAGAACTGAAAAACTTCAGAAGAGAAGTAAAATATATTTGAAGTTGCATTCAGTAAGATTCAGACACTTATGGCCATGGTTAGCTGATTATCTCTTTTGAAATTTGAAATAGTGTTTTGAATTATTTTACTTAAATTATATGTAATTGTATTGTATTTTCATTTTTTATTCATACTCAAAAGTGTAAAACTTGCAATAATTATGTAACAATGTAATTATTTCTAAGAATAATGATAAAGGAAACACAAAAATCCATGTTGAAAATCAACATCGATTATGGCACCAACAAAAGCTTTTTTGAATTTTTCCCTAATATGTTCTTCCCAATATTGTTCCTGTATCCCAGAGGTACTAAGTGTAGCTTTGCCTAGACCTTAGATAAACAGTGATACAAGGTCATTTTCTAAGTTGATCCTTTCCAATGACTTTTCACAGCCATATACAGCCAGGGAGTCAGTCTTTGGCCTGGCATTGGAGACTGTGCAATTATTAGAGTTTGTGTGGAACAGTCTAACACATTTAAAAATAAAAATCAGACATTGTAGAAAGCTAAAAATGTTTTATCAATTGTATCTGTACTATGGCACTTTGTCCTCTGGCTGGTAAGTGATTATAGTTTATATTTTAAAAGGTATTGCTTTGACCACCCGTATATGGGCTATTGATTCTACTGCTGTAATGTTTTAACCAAAACTTGCTTACTGATTTTGCAAATATCTCTGAATTGTATAAATAATTCATCTGAATCTGTTATATTGGGAAAGTTTTTAAAAAGTCTTAGATATATATAGTGCTTATCAGTGTATCAGGAAAACAATAATATTGGATGCACATTCTCATAAAGTGCCATCAGAGATAGCAATTTTTTTAAAGCAGGAATAGAACCAATATTGTCCTGATTTTTTTTTAAGGCAAAGCCATTAAGTTTAAACTCTCCCATACTCATTAACTTTTTTCTTTGTTTCTTTTTTCTTTGATTTAAGCAAATGTGAAAGACTAAACTAAATATGCAATTATTTATTTATTCCTTCAGTAACTATTTTTAGATAGTCTATGGCATTCCAAAACCTTCACTACAAAAGTGTTAGGATGAAAACATAAACTGCTGAGAGAACTGAATGTCCAGAGTAGCTCACAACTCGTTGTAACTTGCCTGCAATTTGGCTGAGGAATCTAGATTTGCTTTGTTTTTGAGTCTCATTGAGAGATTCCTTGTTGGCCCCATAAGCCCCATTCTGGTGCTCACCCCATCAACCAATCTTGTCTCCTTCTGTGTGGGTGGCTCCTGAGACCTCCTTGTAACTAACAGAATGAGATAAAGGTGATAAGATACCACCTTTAAAAACTGTCTTTCACTAGAGACTTTTCTTGTGGTTGAAAGTAAAAAATCATGATGAGAAGTCCACGTGGCAAGATCCTGCAGACAATCTATAGGAACTGCAGGTAATGTCTAGGAACAGAGGCAGCCTGTAGGAGTTGAGGGTAGTCTCTAGACAACAGGTGCAAAGAAGCCAGGCCCTCAGTCCTACAGTAGCAAGAATGTAAATTCTGCCAACAACCTGTGTGAGGAAGAGGCGAACCATCCCATTCAAAGCCTCAGAGGAGAGCGCTGCCCTAGCCATGGCCTTGCCTGGAGCCTTGCTAAGGATTCTTGGACTCCATAAACTATGAAACAGTATCTCCTGCTCTTCTAAGTCACTCAGTGCAGTGATTTGTTACAGCATAAGCATAACTAATACACATAATTTCTTAGACTGATTTTTCTATGCATACATTAGTGAATTGAGGTTAATATACTTCTTAGAAAGGTCTGTAAAACATTTTATCATGAAATTTTGAGGATAGAACTATCTCCTCTAGAGTCTTAATACTTGTGTCCTTCCTCATACATTTTTAGAGCCATTGGATGACTTAATGAAGACTATTAAAATGTTAATAGTAAATATATTTTCTTTAATTCTAAGATAGCTGGCTGCACTAACAATTGCAATGAAGCTGATTCAAGTTAGATTTGAGAGATTCTTAAATTCTCAAAAGCCTCTAAAATTATATTGATTAATAATTAATAATATCTTCAGTTTTATAATTAAAGTTGACATTTAGTAAGATTTTTTAGAAGTGGTACCCTTGAGTATATATGAAATTAAACAAAAGTAACCATTTCATTTATATTACAAATTTTCCATTAATCTTAGCCTTTTCTTTACCTCAGTAATATCCAAAATAAGAAATGCAAATTCCTAAATTAAAACAAATGTCTCATATTCATTTCATAATGCTTCACATATCACCTGTATCGTCTAATTTTTGAAATCAAAATGTGTTTTAAGGGTCTATTGTTTTGCTATTTCTCTTAATATAATCTTCACTTTAGAAATATTTTATGATAGACCCTAGTATTTATCCAATATATATAGTCCCATTTCTGAATCAATCAATTTTTTATAACTTGCAAGAATTATTAGATACATGAATATTTGATAATTATGTAGTTCAGCATACAAATACATAATAATAAGTTATGTTTTTCTAACAGTTTTGAATTTATAAAACACTTTAAAGTCACAAGGTCTCTGGATGATAGATATTTTTATTACAAGGCCTTCGTAGGATAGAGCATTTATTACAATCTTCATCTATCTAGGGATGGCAGAATAGACAAAAACCTGCTCATTTTCCTTACTTGGAAAACTACTTGCTTCTTCCATAGTAACAATAGATGGTATCATCTCCTAATTAACAGAAATAAATTAAAATAAAATATTAAATATGATGTAAGTTATGTAGGTTCATAACATAAAGAAACACTGCTAGTAACTATCTAGTCAAGTATAGTATCCTTGCTCCATAATCTTTACCACCCAAACTCAGGTCCTCAAAAGATTGACTCCCATTGAATTAAATAATACAACATCGTGTCCTGGAGGATTGCCAAGGCCAGAGAGAAGATAATGGATAAGGGTTCTTGGCATGCCATAGTCACAAATATAGAGAATTTTCTGTTCCTTTTTGTTCAAAGCCAAGTAGGTCTAGAAAAATTAAAAAAAAAATCCCAACTAGCAATTGGACTTTGAAAGTGAAAGAACAGACTTTATAATATGTATGCACTTGCCATAAGCATATTATTAATCAATCTCTTGAGAAACACCCATGTACCTGGTGAGAAGAATGTTGTTTTGTGTGTGCTTACTTATCATCACATACCTGCAAACACACCCAGAACCTTCTATGAGGTGCAGAGAATTGAAATTTTAAATCTTATGATATGAATTCAAAAATTCTTTTTCCATTTACCAAGTTAGGAAATTTGGACAAGTTACTTAATTAACTTAGTTAGAAAGGGCTGATTTCAACAATACATTGAAAGAAAAGTATAGAATGACTCAAGCGCAGAACTTTACCTATTGCTTGTAAGACTGTGATGAGTGAGTGAACATGGAGCGGTTAGCCTTTCCTCACACACTGATTCAGGTAGAGAGACTGACCAAATCCCTGTTGGTTTCAAATGATGGCTTCACTCGTTTCCTCAGAAGTTATCTCTATTTTAGCAAATGGGAAGAATGTATGGAAAAACGCTTGTGGGAATACATATAAACTCTGCACATAATCTCTAATTCTAAAAATAAGCTTTGATCATGTGTCCACAACTAACTGGATAGGTAGCCAAGAAAAGCAGTTGGAAAATAAAACAAAATATAGCAATTAAAGAAACAAACAAAATGTGCATTTGAGTGAGCTGTCAGTTTCTGCCTCACTACCTGGGCTCCAATTACCATGTGTAAATTTGGCATTGAAAATGTCAGTTCTAATTAGCACAAATCTTCAGTTGTTTTCTGGGATACTTCTAATTTCTTAAAATGAGCTGTTTTTGGAAAATGTATATGACTGAGTGGTCTGTTTAATTCACTCCTATGCTAGAACATCTTAATTGGGATTACATAGGAAGTAGGGTTGGTGGACAGAATGAATGTTATTCCAAACATCAGGAGAAACAGGGGCTTGTGTCATATGACATTTATCTTTATGAGGATCTTAAATGTTCAGACTCATTGCCTTTAGTACAAGAAAATGACATCATTTTGTTGGCCACTTAGCGATATTACATTTATACTTCTTCTTCACATGGATAACTTAAAACTAGCCATATCTGATATAATCCAAAGCAATGAAAATCTGTCTTACTATTCCATAAGTTTGGTAAATTTGATGAAACTATATCCTCTCAATCATAAGAGCTAAGATCATTGGCTAATAGTCATCCTAAAACATGGTATTTTTAAACCCAATCATTAAAAACGCTTAACCATGAAAATGGACCATCAATAAAGATTTATATTATAACAAAATATGGATAAAAATTCTGAAGTTTAATAAATTAACAGCTAAAACAAAATTTCTCTATGAAATTCATAGAACCTCTAAAAATATAGGCATTCATTCATGAACAAAAAGAAGGTCTGCAATCATTAGGTAATATATTTTAGGAAAGAAAACACTAGGGCTATTTTGCTTCACTATATATTATCATAAGATTTATGATTTCTGAGAAAGTAATATTAAAGTTTGAAGGGGACATTAAATTTGGTAGGCCAATTTTGACAGGATAATCCAAATTAGGTATAGTGAGATATACCTAATATACATTCGAGAAATAGCTTTTGCTTATAATTTGTTCAAACAGTCATACAATAGAACCCTTTCAGGTTATCTAATATCCAAAATTAAATTAGAGACCATTGAGCAAATACACTTACGCCAGAAACTGATGAAAACAGAGTAAATAAATCATGTTTCATAAAATAATCATTGAGCTTTAGGTTGAACAAAATATATTTTTAGCATTCTTTGGAAATGATACTTCATTTCAAATGGTTGAATGTACTCTCCTAGCTCCATTTAAAGTTAGCATAAAAATAATGATCATTGTATTCATCAGTTTCAGTCATGAAAATAGAAACCGATCTGGATGTTCCAAGATAAAACATTTACATAAAGCTGCGTATAAAACTATTGACAAGACTGAAGAGAATAAGAACAGTAGGTATAGAATAAAAAAAAAAACAAAGACACTGCAAATGGTGATCAAAGTTCTTCCACTTCGTAGGAAAGTTTTAGGGAAAACACTCAAAGGTTGCTAAAAAATTTCATGTATGCTGAATCTGGACAGTACGGAAAGTGCAATATTCTGAATACTGTTTCTCGTTCATCTGTCAAACATCTAGTTGGCAAAATATGACCCAAAAACTGTCTTTAGTCTTAAATAAACAGGTAACCATACTTTTACCCTTTTATTACAAATATTTAATTCATTTGTGAATTCATAAATAAATGTTAAGCTATATGATCTCCTTTAAAGTTCCTTTCCTCAAAAAAGTGGTTAAATGTCTACATATCCCTTCTTTGATAATTAGTTACCTTCGAAATAATTGGGATGCTTTCAATTTGATATTTGTTTGTAAAATTGTGCATTGGGATACATTTTAAGCTGTTTATTCAGGCCCATTGTTAAATGCGTAGTCAATTCATATACATATAATATGTATCATTAAAATTATTGTAGTCTCATAGCAGTTTAACAAATCTCAGGGCACTTATTATTCTCATTTCTTCTGTTTTATTTTTCATGAAGACATATTTTTTGAGCATTCTTCTAAACTTACATTTTTTTCAAATTTGCATATTTGAAAAAAAATTCAGTGTATGTTTGCTGGGATTGTAATATGTGTATGCTATATAGTAATTGTGCTCATTTTACACTTATCAATTAAATGTCATCTTTCCTATCATCAACATTTCCTTTTACGTTAGGCACATTGAAGGTACAAATTAACAAAATTCATCATTTTAAATATATGGATCAGTGAGTTTTGGCACCTATACACAGTCATGTAACACACCACAATACAGATATGGAACATTTTCATCACAAAGAAAAATTGTTCTCCTGCTTCTTTGGAGTAAATCCAGCCATTTTTGCCCTTGTAGTTTTGCCTTGTCTAGAATACTATGTAACTGGATCACATGCGTGCTGTCTGGTGTCCTGCTGCTTATACTTACCCCTGCACCTGGACATCTACCATTACATATTCACATTGTTGTGGGCATCAGTAGTCTTTTTTCACTGTGTTGCTAAGAATTATTTCATAACAAGGATATACCACTATTTGTCCATTCAAAGGTTTGTGCACTTTTTGGCTCGGCACCTATAGTTCAAGCGGCTAGGGTGCCAGCCCCACACACCACAGCTGCCAGGTTTGAACCCAGCCCCGGCCTGCCAAAAGAACAATGACAACTATAACCAAAATAGCCAGGCTTTCTGGCAGGTGTCTATGGTCTCAGCTACTTGGGAAGCTGAGGCAAGAGAATCGCCTAAGCCCAGGAGTTGTAGGTTGCTGTGAGCTGTGATGTTACAGCACTCTACCCAGGGCAACTGCTTAAGGCTCTGTCTCAAAAAGAAAAAAAAAAGTTTGTGTAATTTTTTTCATGTTTCACGTGTTAAGAGTATTCACAGGCATTTTATGTTATGTATTGTACTCTTGATTCATACTCTCGTGCTGAGAGAGGAATTCT
Organism: Perodicticus potto; assembly: GCA_963574655.1. Lineage (NCBI taxonomy): Eukaryota > Metazoa > Chordata > Mammalia > Primates > Lorisidae > Perodicticus > Perodicticus potto. The sequence goes on along the minus strand of CAUYRH010052460.1, from coordinate 1,031 downwards.
ATTTTGTTCATAATATAGAATATTTTCTGGCACATAATACGGTTTCAAAATATTTGTGGAATAAATCGATGATTAAAATAATCATTATATTTTGTGCCTTGGGTTTGCATTGACATTTTTAAAAGTAATAAATTATATGCAATAAGTATTTACTAATTTTAATAGTGTCTCTACTAATTTCAGTATTTATATAGTTAGAGAATTATGATCTTCTTTTTGACAATGGTTACATTTCAGTTTGATGCTTTATTGCATTTTTCAGAACTTTATAATGGTATTTAATATAAATGTAAAAATGTGTTTAGAAGCATACTTTGAATTAAAAAGGTGTTTTGTTTAAAAACACTTAAAATAACAAAGGTTTTATATTACTATGCTTAAGTTACATGGAAAAAAGACAACCAAGCAATTGTGCCTATTTCAGAAAAGTTTCCAATCAACACCAATTATGTGGTGACAAATAACTAGGAATGGTGACATCTTTGGGTCAAGACGGACAAGGAAGAATGGGCTCTGGTGCTACGGTTCATCTCCAACAAGAATATGGCACGCTGGCCAGCACAAGCCATGCTAACACTGAGCCTTTAGCGCTGGGCACAGATTCGGATCTCTTCTCTGAAGCTAGCAAATCAAGTGAAATAACTGGTTTAAAAAAAAAAAAGTTTTAAAATGAAGCCCAAGTTTAAAAACCATGCTTTTGACATATTTTCCTTTCAAAATTTACATAAAACACACTTTTTCACTCTAATAGCCCAGATATTTTTCCTTACATTGCCCACCACATAGCTGCAGACTCTTCTGCCTCAAGATGTAAACATAGGGGAAAAAATTAACGGCATCTGCATAATATTCTCTCTACACACTGCTGTTGGATGGAAAATACAAAAAATTAAAAAAAAAAGAAAGAAAGGAAGGTTCCATCTTAGATTCTCACAACCTCTTGTTCCGCAGTTCATGAATCCGACTCTGATGCTAAGGTGACAGTGTATGTAAGTAGATTTTTGTTTTCAGTGAAGGAGACCTGGGAAAAG